>CM071721.1:3479683-3492639 GCA_036630335.1 Physaria fendleri | reverse complement strand
ATTAAAATAATTGACCCGGGGTATACCGCGGGTTAGAATCTAGTAATTAGTAAAATGTAAACATTATTACAAGGATCCAAAAAGTGAACATCGATTTAATCCAACACCAGAAAACCGTAAACAGGTCTAGAAATACAAAGGGTTTATTTTGAGAAATACTACTTTTTTTAGTGTTCGTGAGAAATACCATTTTGTGGTTTTCAAGACCGTTGACCGTGTATAAAGACCATTTTGTTCTTTGGGTCAACAATTACCTCCCTGGTAAATGCTCTGCTTACCATGTTTACCGATATGTTTTTGGTAAATCGTATTCGGTCAACAATTTCAGGGGTTTTTGGTAATTTCGTCTCGGTAAACGATAAAAAGTGATATATGTCAGATACACCCGAGTCAATAGTGCTATTTTTCATAAGATTTGAAGAGAGAAGTGGTATTGATCATAATTGATTCAAATACAAATGCGCCACATAGGTGAGTCTAAACATAATAACTCTGCTCTTTAATGATTTTTTTTTCTAAACATGAATAATCGATTAAAATGGCGATTCTCTTCTCTCTACCCCCCAACAGGTACGTCTTGGTGAGCCATGGCTTTCGCCGGCTTCTGTTTGAATTGATGTCTCCGACGACGTCGTTCCCCTCTCACACCACGGTCGCTAACTTATTTACGGATACAACTTCCTCCCGTGCTTTAGATGAAGATGTATCATCAGCTCTTTTCCCTTCTAGCACGAGAAGTGATTACATACAACTCATACTCTGTGACAGTTATGTTAGCGGTTCTGGCTTTGATTTCAACCAAACCAATAACCGTTTTTTAGTTATTTTACAGAGCCATCCTCTGTATAAATATATCTTACGCACTTTTCTACATTTTCTTTTTGACTTCTTTTCACATCAAATCCTCTATCCTGAATCTCCTATGAGTGTGAAAGACATCTCCGGAAAGATGAAAGAAATCAAACTAGGTTCAGACAAACCTTCTGTCTCAATTAACCCTTCAGCGATTGCACGTGCAGAGGCACGAAACAAATACATCGTCATCGGTCGCCTAGTCAATCTGCATCGTCAACATCTGCCTTCCCTGGTGCAAGCCTTGCGTCGGACATGGAATGTTGAAGGATTGGTCCACGGTCGCATCATAGAACATCAACGCTTCCAATTCATTCTCCCAAGCGCTGAAATTTTGGATTTTGTTCTCCAAAGAGGACCCTGGAGTTTTCGGGAGAGGATGGTGGTGATCCATCGTTGGACTCCTACTTTCGACATGGCCACTCTTGACTACTTACCTATCTGGGTTCAAATTCGTGGCATCCCTGTCCACCTTCTTGATGAGGAAATCATTGATGACATAACATCCAAACTTGGAGAAAACAATATGGTGATCAAGGTTGATAATCTCGTGGATGCGGCACACAATGGAAACTTTGTTCGCGTCTGTATGAATTGGAACATACATACTCCCCTTGAATTCCAACGTTCATTCCAATTTTCTCCTGGTGAAGACACGATTCTCCATATGCGCTATGAGATATTGCGAAATTACTGTGAAGGATGTGGCTTGATGACACATGATACTGGAGCATGCCCAAACGTTCCTGTTGCCCCTAACAATGATGATTCACCTTCTGATGATGATGATGCAGATCCAAACACTCCTGATCCGCGAATGGGCCAAGTAGCGGCTACAAGACCACCAAACTCAGATACTGCGATAGCGGGTTCTTCTTCTGGGCCACCAGGCTTTCGTACAGACTTTTATGAGGAAGACTATAACCGCTTCCTCCAGGCCCGAGCCCAACACTTGTTTCGGGCTGACAATCTATCACCAATAAGAGAGACGGTGCATCCACAAATAACAGAGGAGGGAGATCCTACAGAACCGAGTGAAGAAACAATGGAGTATGATCAAACTGACCTCGCCTCCAATGAATCGGATTTGCAGTACACGATAACTGGGAATTCTGGAACCCAATTACTCACTGTTAACCACAAAGATACAGAAGGTGTTGAAATTTCCTCCTTACAGACACATAACACATCTATTTTTGCAGATCATAATGTTCCAATAATGGATACAACTGTGATGAATGACGCTTCAGCATACAATACTCAGAGGCTTATGATTGGAAATGATAATGAAGGAGCCCAGGGTGGAAGTGGAAGGCTGATCACAACGATCACTGACACAGTGATGGACAATCGTGGGAAAAGGAAAAGAACAGAGACTGGAGAAGGGGAAACATCACATGTTCGCGTGGACAATGAAGACAACGGAGAAGAGGGAACTGAAGGTACTGAAGGAAGGATAGGTGAGGCGGGTGTGTGTGGCTCGGTGGACCCATATCCACCAGAGGATGAATGAATACAATCTTTTGGAACTGTCAGGGTTTAGGCAATGCCCCGACAGTTCGACGCCTAAAGGAGATGCAGCGGATGCATCACCTGGACATCATCTGCCTAGCAAAAACCAAGCAGGACAACAACTACCTCATGGACACGGCTCAAGTGCTTGGTTTTGATAAGTTATTTACTGTACCACCGATAGGATTAAGCGGTGGATTAGCTATATTATGGAAATCGTCTTTGTATGTAGATATTCTCTCTTCCTGTCCTAACTTTGTTGATTGCTACATAAAACTTAATGGTATTGGCTTTTACTACTCGTTTGTTTATGGGCATCCTAATCAGAAGCTGAGAAACAATCTATGGGAAAAAATAGAACGGGTTGGCACTCAGAGAAAAGGTTCACCATGGGTTTTGGGGGGTGATTTTAATGAAATACTAGACATAACAGAGAAAAAAAAAGGTCCAACAAGATCGGAATATTCTCTTAAAGACTTTAGAAGAGTCACGCGAAATTGCAATCTCTCTGATGTAGCTTCGCTAGGGGACAGCTTTCTTGGTCTGGCACAAGAGGAAATCATCAAATATTGATTTGTTTGGATCGAGTTTTATCTAATCCCGAATGGATACTTCAATTCCCTAATTCTGTTAATAATTTTCTGGTATTCGGAGAAAGTGACCATCGACCTTTGCTTCTCCAGATAAACTCGAAACCAAAAACTTGTTATTCTCAGTTTATCTATGATTCACGGCTGCTCAGTCATGAAGGTTTCCCAGAATTTATGGCGAATGGATGGCGATCAGGACGTATAACACAACGCCTATCCGTAGCAGAACGGTTACGAAATTGGAGAAGAAAGATTAGTTGATGGAAAAGAAACAATCGCTCTAATGCTAGAGAAAGCATTACTGTTTTACGATCAACCTTAGATCGAGGAATAGCTTCAGGTTCACTTTCATCAACAGAACGTCGATCTATTCAAGATGAACTTAACAAAAAATATCAAGAAGAGGAATTATTTTGGAAAGTAAAGAGTCGAAACAAGTGGCTTAAAGAAGGAGATAGGAATACATCATATTTCCATTACTCAACTAAGCAACGACGAAGAAAGCAACAGATACGAGCTCTGCGTGATGATAAGGGTCATTTTCGTTATACGAATAAGGAAATTTCAAATATTGCAGTTCAGTACTTTCAGAAGCAATATACCGCTTCTATGATATACCCATCTATCATGGCAGCCACTTTTGAAAACTTTGCACCGCGGGTGGATCAACGGATGAATGACTCATTAATTCAGCTAGTCACTGAGCAAGAAATACGACAGGCTGTCTTCTCAATAGGACCTACAAGAGCTCCTGGACCGGATGGATTCACTGGAGCCTTTTACCAGAACCATTGGAATTATATAAAACCAGAAATCATTACAGAAATAAAAGAGTTTTTCAATGAAGATAGACTTGATTGTATTGACAACCATACTAATATCTGTCTCATACCAAAAGTCGTTGGTGCATCGGCAATGTCAGAGTATCGTCCAATTGCTCTATGTAATGTCAGCTACAAAATAGTCTCCAAAATCTTAATAAATAGATTAAAGAAACACTTATCATCGATCATCTCTCAGAATCAAGCAGCCTTTGTGCCGGGAAGATTAATTACGGACAACACTATCATAGCCCAGGAAATGTTTCATTCCCTGAAATCGAGGAAGCGACAATCCAAATCTTACATGGCTATCAAAACTGATATTACTAAGGCATACGATCGACTAGAATGGAGATTCTTAGCAGGAACAATGCGGCGTATGGGATTTCATAATCGATGGATAAACTGGATCATGAAATGTGTGACATCGGTCACCTTCTCAGTATTAATCAACGGCACACCCCAGGGTCATATTCAGCCTTCCAGAAGCCTAAGACAAGGAGATCCACTCTCCCCTTATTTGTTTATATTATGTGCTGATGTACTCTCCCACCTGATGATACAAGCAGAGCAAAAGCGAAAGATAATACCGATGAAATTAGGCAACAATGGCGTACCAGTATCACACCTGCTTTTCGCCGACGATTCTTTATTTTTCACACTTGCAAACAAGCGATCAGCTACCAATCTCAAACATATATTTCATAAAATACGAACAAGTTTCGGGCCAGGCTATCAACTATAACAAATCTTCAATTACTTTTGGTGCTCGGGTCAAGGGTCCCTGTAAAACGCAGATTAGACACTTCCTGGGTATTAATAATGATGGTGGCGGAAAGTACATAGGATTACCAGAAGAATTCCAACAAAAACGAGCGGATACCTTCCAATATATTCTAGATAAGGTGAAAGCAAGAACACAGGGCTGGAATAAGCAATTTTGATCCCCCAGAGGTAAAGAAATATTACTCAAGGCAGTAGCCTCAGCCTTACCTGTCTATTCTATGAACATCTTTAAGCTACCAAAGGGAGTTATTGATGATTTAAATAAGATCTTAGCTGATTTCTAGTGGTCCAAAGGGAACCAACAACCTGGTAAACATTGGCTTGCCTAGAAGAGAATATGTGTCCCTAAAAAAGAGGGGAGGGTCTTGGTTTTAGGGATTTTGAAGCCTTTAATACGGCCCTGCTGGCCAAACAAGCTTGGAGGATTTTCCAACACCCTGACTGTCTTATGGCAAGAGTCTTACGAGGGAAATATTTCAACGACACCAATATACTTCCTGTTCCACAGAGAAATAGATCCTCTTACGTCTGGAATTCGATACTTCATGGTCTTGATTTATTGCGTAAGGGGCTGCGCTATGTTATTGGTAATGGTTCCTTTATCAATATCTGGTCTGACCCATGGCTCTCGGAAAATCCACCTCGTCCACCTGCGCCTAAGAATACGACTTCCACTATTTGTAGAGTATCGGAACTCATCTTACCCAATTCTGATCAATGGAACGTTCCCCTCCTACATCATTTGATTGACGACAGTGACATACCGAAAATCAAAGATATTAAACTATGTGCTTCTGCAAATGAAGATTTTCTAGGATGGCATTATACCGAAACAGGACAATACACAGTTAAATCAGGTTATTGGCTAGCTATGAACCTTAATACAGGAAATATGCTACAGCTTATACCAGGTTCCATGATGATACAATCATTAATCTGGGGCTGTAAAATTCCATCAAAATTACAACATTTTTTATGGAAATGTGTTTCTGGTATCGTCCAACCTCATGCGGTCCTTAAACAGCGACACATAATAGACTACGATGCTTGTATAAGATGTCAGAATTCGGCGGAGACGATTGACCACATTCTCTTCAACTATCCGTTTTCCCTTCAAGTGTGGGGTGCCTCTGGACTATATCAATCACTTTTCTCCCAACCAACGGCGACCTTAGAGGATAAGCTATCAGCAATTATCGCCAGTATCACTAAAAATAGTCATGATCGTCTTGCATATCTTCCTTTCTGGTTATTATGGAGGTTATGGAAGAGTAGAAATATTCTACTCCATCAGAAACGAGATTTATCTTGGCAGACAATCATCAAACTAGCCAGTTCAGACACAGCAGAATGGTGCAGCTCCAATCACTTAGAGCTTCATTCAACCCCTCTGAACAATACCATCGCGGATACGAGGCAATCACAAACCAGAAGTTTTTGGACTCCTCCACCACAGGGATGGGTGAAATGTAACTTCGATGGCTCATGGAAACAGGGTGAAGCTTCTCAAGTAGGGTGGATAATAAGAGATCACCAGCGACGGTTTCTTCATGTCGGGCAGCATATCGGAAGAACCCTTTCGACACCCTTAGAATCGGAGTTTTAAGCATTATCAATAGCTATGAGGAACTGTTTGGAACTAGGCTATACGCACATAATCTTCGAAGGAGACAACTCAGCTATTCCTTTCCTGCTTACAGGAAATATCACCAACATACAAGTCTTCAATTGGATCCGTGAATGTCAAAGCCTGCGGGCTAATTTCCAGGATTCACAGATCATTTTGACAAAACGTCATAACAACAGGGTCGCTGACACTTTAGCAACTAAACGAATTATAAATTTGGGTTTAAATTCCTGTGTATTTATTAATATACCGTCTATAATTCTTGATGACTTCTGTCGTGACTATTTTGATTAATAAAAAGTTAAAGCGTTAAAAAAAAAAAAAAAAAAAAAAAAAAAAGCCAAAAACTCTTGTAGTTATAAGGTGATGGGTTAATGGGCCGAGCCCAAAAACTCATGATTTCAGATCCTACAATTCTCGACCTAAACATGCCGTCGGCAACTTCTCGACCAAACCTACGGCGGAGCACGTTTTTATTCTCCACCAAAGACAAGCTTAGACTGTAATGCTCCTTTTACCCCTCGCTGTTAATAGGAAGAATCTGAATTGGCGAGAACATAAACGTAATTAAACAAAACAAAATGAATAAAATTCCACAACCTAAAACTAACCACCGTTTACTAAGGAAACGCCGATTAACTTTGGAGCCGTGGCAAATCTACTGATGTTTACACGAAGACCCCTTGTCATCGTCAAACCTTCTACCGGATGGAATCACCGAACCCTTGCAGATTCACACCACCATTTCGATCTTCCACCTCTCCAACAGTGGCGGACTAGATCCGATAACCCCTCAAAACTTCATCGATCAAAAAATCCTAGCTGTGGTGGTAGTTCGGAAGGGAGGTTGCATGTCGTCTCGATCCATCGTCGAAGGAAACCGCCACCATCGAACGGAGTCTGAGGAGGTCGCCACCCTGAGTCGTGGAGACCCCACTGCCGCACCGAGGCTAAGGAGTATCCTAAAACAGCCGTCTAAACCGCTAATAAAGTTGAAAACGACACATTTCTAGATTCCCCATAGAGGCGGACATGGAAGAGATACGAATCTCCCACTGGAGACTTGTTCTGCGGTGTTCCGCTGTGCTTCTCTGTGCTCACTAGTGACACTAATTACCCAAAAAACCACATCAAAATACGTATCTACATCATGCGAGCACAACCCTGGCACTATGGAAGCCATCAACATTGTTTCGGAGCTTCACGCACCTGTTTGTTGCTCACCCAAGAGAGAGAAAATCTCGAGAGCGAGATAAGAGAGGAACTCTAATCACCGAAACAGGAACAAGAACTCGGTGAAAAGGGAAGAAAGCATATGATTACCGCGACAAAACAGAAGAAACTTCGTCAAAAATACCGGTGAAGATAAAAAAATTCGAGCATCTTCAGGTGGCTCACTGTGTCTCCACCAAAGTAACCTTAGGCATCGCTTCACCGGAAGAAGAGCCAGTGGAGAGAGGCGAGCAATGGTTTCAATCGATAATCTTGGCGAGGAAGGTTGTCGAAAAGAAGATTAGTCCGACCAAACCTTCGTCGATGCGTTAAAATCATCCCCAAACTTCAATCGATCCGATTCAAGAGCCGATTTACCGGCTATTATACCAAAAGAACTGAAACTGATGTTAAGAAAACCACCGACGCCGGAAAATGTCAGCGCTCTTATCTTCATCCGACGGAAGGTAATAAATGGTCTAAGGAAAGGATACAATCTCTTTTTTTTTTTGATGACGTAGTAGCATTTTCTTTTTCTTTTTCAACAACTTTATTAAAAGTATATATTTAAATACACGAAATTCAAGTGAGCGTTTATATAAGCCGAGACGATTAAACCCTAAGAGCATCTCCAATGGTATAACCCCTTAAGGGGTTCTTACCAATAGTGTAAATTTTACATCAATTAATGTTAAGAATTCTGTTAAGAGATCCTAATTTTTTCTTCCTCCAATGGTAAAACCCTACTATGGATTCTTCAGAATAATTTTGTTGGCTAACATCATCTATATAAGAAAAACTTGTATGAAAAAAAGATATTGTATAAAACTCTTGATCCTTTCAAGCTCAAGAGAGAAGAGAGATAATAGTAGAAGAAGATGTATGAACCAGACAAGTTTGTGGCTCCATTGAACAGCTAATTGTGATCTTTTTACAGATTACAATTCTTGAGAGTTGAAAAGATAAATCCATAATAAAAGCTGAGCCCCAACTTGCTCATATTCACTCACATGCCTCCTCATCATTCATCATCAATATTGCATAGTCCAAAAACATCCATTATTAAAAAGAAGCTCATCACTTCAACGTTCAATTACCAAAGCAAAATCAGTTTTTTCCTTGTGTCAGTGTTTATTACAATCAACAAACACAGGCAAGTCTATAATCACTTTAAGATCTCATATAACGGTCCAGACTTCTCCCCACTATCAAGATCCACCACTTCCTCCACTGGAGGTTTCTTCAGAACCATTTGCACCATTTGCAGCAGTAGCAGGAGCGAGAACTCCAGACCAAGTAGGCAAAACATTATAATTCAAATCACTTCATAACTCGACGAAAGCCGAATTACACTGCTCTAAACACTAAGAAATATACAAATAACAAACCTATGAAACTAATTGCAGAATCTGGAAAGAAGACAAATGTATGAACAAGAGAAGTCACTCTCCAATTGTTCACGTAGTCCTGTATGAAAATGACAATACGCTCAGAAGTCCTATATTGTAATGGATGAACTAATATTTGTGTGATTCAACTGCACATTAAACTTGAAGAATTCCAACGAATTCTGAAAGTAACTTTAACAATCAACCTCATGGAAATGGTGACAAACAGTGCATCGATGGAACTAGTGCACAATTTTTTAACAATCAACCTCATGGAAATGGTGACAAACAGTGCATCGATGGAACTAGTGCACAATTTCTATGATCAAAACTTAACAATCAACCTCATGGAAATGGTGACAAACAGTGCATCGATGGAACTAGTGCACAATTTCTATGATCAAAACAATGACCCCTACGAAACAAAACAAAGAAATTATGATGAACACTGGTCGCTATCCACAATGTAATTTCATGTATCTCATCAGTGGAGAAAAGGAAATAAAAGAACAACTGATTAAGCATGTATCGAGAGAACAAGAGAAGAAAAAGGAATAAACGGATCATAGAGCAATCTCAGGTTCATTTTAAATTCAAAATTTACGATTATGAAAAAAAAACAAAAATGAGATCTGAATCGAGAAATCAACCTGCGAAGAAGCACGACGAATCAGAGACCTCAGCGAAAAAAGAGGATTTTCAAAGCAAGGATTAGGTGAACGATGATCAGGAAGAGTGATGCGGGAAATATACATAAGCATAAAGACACGTGGAGGGCTAAGATGGCAAGATGACTTAGGCGAGTTATTCAAATCCGACGGGTCACATTAGAGATATACTTCTTTATTTTTGTAAACCCTATTAATATAGGTTCTGTAAATCGATGAACGTTCATCGATTTACAGAACCTATATTAATAGGGTTTACAAAAATAAAGAAGTATATCTCTAATGTGAACCGTCGGATTTGAATAACTCGCCTAAGCCATCTTGCCGCTCCACGTGTCTTTATGGTTATGTATATTTTCCGCATCAAAGAGAAAGTTTCAGCTGCTACAAAGGATGATTAGGAAGAGGAATCTCCGTGTGGCCTTTCAATTTTTCTTTTTTTTTTCTTTTTCAGTTTAGATTAGATTAAATGCGACACGTTAAGGTTCTTAATTGATTCTTAAAGTCCTTCATTCAGAAGCGTTTCTGATTAAAATCTGGTTTATTATTTATTTTTTCATTTTTTTTAATACTAAAACCTCCTAATAGAAACCTTAAGATACACCAATGGAGGTGCTCGAGGTGCTCTAATATAGCCTTAGAAACCAAAATGTTTTCGAGCGCATCTTCTTCTTCTTCATTTGCCATAACAACCCTCAAGTTCCAAAATTTACCGAAATCTTCGATCCGTGGAATGTCTTCGGCGTCTGGATTCGAAACCCTTACGGAGAATTTCACCGTAAGGTTGCAGAAAGCAGAGAATCGAGAACTTAATGTGCCTCTGCTCTCTCCTTTCACTATTGCTTCTTCACGGCTTGATTCAGTCAGTAACGTTGCGATTCGGATTGAGCTTACCGATGGATCTGTGGGTTTCGGAGAAGCTCCGATTTTGCCGTCTGTTACGGCGGAAGATCAGATAACAGCTATGATAAAAACGCGGGAAGCTTGTGAGTTTCTGAGGAAGTTACCGGAGATGAAACTTGGTAATGTTCTTCAGGAAATCGGGAGATTTCTCCCTGGCCATCAATTTGCTTCTGTAAGTCAGTCAGACATTTGTGTCTCTTTCTTATCTGCATGTCTGCAAAATGTGATTTAAGCATTCTTGGCCTAGTAAAAACTTGATTTTGAGCTAAAATTCTAGTTACTTTGAGGAATTCAGGTTTTCATTGGCCATGATCTTTCTCCCAATGAAGAAAATAAGAAAATTTCTGAAATGGGTTTAGGTAAGAGCTGGGATAGAGATGGCTATGATCGATGCAGATGGCTATGATCGATGCAGCAGCTAAGAGCATAGGAATGCCATTGTGGAGACTATTTGGGGGAGCCTCAAATACGATTACTACCGACATAACTGTTTGTTTCTAACCTTATCTCTTCCTGGTACAGTTCCCTTTTTATTATGGAATTTTGAGTTGTTTGTAGAATGTTAATGGCTTGAAAATGTTAATGGCTTGAAAACACTAGAACACTAATAGAAGGAAAATTGGTGAAGTATGTAGGTTTGTGTAAATTTCACGGATGTGGGTTTAAAAGATGTTTGTGGTGGTCTGTGCTCAGATTCCGATTGTTCTCCGGCTGAAGCTTCGACTTTGGCTTTAAAGTATAAAAAGCAAGGTTTTGAAACCTTGAAACTCAAGGTGGGGAAGAATCTTAAGACTGACATAGAAGTTCTCCAGGCTATACGTGCAGTTCACCCTACTTGTTCCTTCATTTTGGATGCCAATGAGGGTTATAAAGCAGAGGAAGCTGTTAAAGTTCTCGAGAAGCTTCATGGTAAAAAGGTTTCTGATTCATTTGTGGATTTTCCCAGTTATGTTTTTGGATGCTAAATGATAGAAAAGCATTGGTTTCTGCTAGCCTGTTCTAATATTTCTTGGTAAAAACCTGAAGTGTAGTGATGTTTTAACCAGAAATGAAGGTTACACCGGTTCTCTTTGAACAACCTGTCCACAGAGACAATTGGGAAGGTCTCGCTTACGTGACTCAAACTGCAAAGAACAGATTTGGAGTCTCTGTTGCAGCAGATGAGAGTTGCAGAGACTTGACTGATCTCAAGAAAATAATAGAAGGTGGTTTAGTAGATGTTGTTAACATCAAACTCACCAAAACCGGAGTCATCGAGGCTCTTGAAGTAATTGAATTGGCTAGATCGTCTGGAATTGAGCTTATGATTGGGGGAATGGTGGAGACTAGATTAGCTATGGGTTTCGCCGGTCACCTTGCTGCCGGCATTGGCTGTTTCAGGTATAGCTAATATCTTAACAGCACAGTTTTTGCTATTTTGACCATTATAATTCTCACAAGTTAAAAAGTAATATACAGATTCATCGACTTGGATACTCCACTTCTTTTGGCTGATGATCCTGTTCAAAGCGGCTATAAAGGTAAAATAGCCTCTGTTCTCTTCATCTTGCATCTTTCCCTGTTCAAACGATGCTTGACTTATAGCCCCATACTCACTGCGACTTGTATGCGTTGTCATTGTTCAAACATAAAACATAAACTAAATCGTCTTGAACAAAGTCTAATGCTGGTGGTTTTGTTGATAGCACGCGGTGCTGTATATGAGTTTACAGATGAAGGTGGCCATGGAGGGTATCTTGAGTGGAATGATCTTGCTTAGTGAATTTCATTCATAGATCCCTTTTCATTTGTTACATAGTATGTCAATCTCAAGTTTAGAGAGTGTTTTGGGCTTTGTATAGGGTAATGTTGGTCTTGAGTTCTTAGTTTGTGTTAGCTGAGTGTATGTAATGTACTCCAATCTTTGTAATTTCAGCCCCAGGGTGTATCAAACAAATGTAAGAGATTACACTGATCTGATAGATATCTGTCTGAAACACGCATAACATGACAAGTAAGAATTGGTAGGTGTGATGGTGACTTAGTGAGGCGTGAAAATGTCAATATATGTAATTATGTACACACAGGTTTTTGGTAAAGGTCCACTTAATTATGTTTAGTTACAGAAATATAATGTCCATAGAGACAACGTACAAATATTTGATCATCAAACTGTATTGGTGAAAGCTAAATTTGAGAATCGTTTTTCTATAAAAGAAAGAAACCAGCACAATCTTCATGCAAATTCTATTTTTCAAACAAAAAACGAAGGGGTGAGCGTACGGTTTGGATACGATTCGATTTTTCGGTTTTACGGTTTTACAAAAACTAATACCATATGGTTTTTATATACGATTCGGTTTTTCGGTTTTATGGTTCTACAAAAACTAATACCATATGGTTTTTATATGTAATTCGGGTTGGTTACGATTTGGTTTTTACGGTTTTACGGTTTTTCGGTTTCATAAAAAATACACATTAAAACCATACGTAATTTGGTTCGGTTTGATTGCGGTTTGGTTACGGTTTGGTTACGGTTTTTTTGTTTATTTATATTTTTATCAATATAAAAATTTCTATATAAATAAAATACAAATACAAAAATAGATATTAAATCA
>CM071721.1:3449198-3479516 GCA_036630335.1 Physaria fendleri | reverse complement strand
TCATTTAAAAATAATTTATCCTAATTAAATATTAATATAATATATTACAAAATTTTATAATTTAAAATAATACATAATAAATATATACAAATAGATAAATTTATCACAATCATTGTAAATATATATATATATATTATGTAATATAGATATTCGGTTTTTACGGTTTTTAACCAGACCAAACTTAAACCAACGGTTTTATAAAAACTATAACCAAATAAGTTTTCGACCAAAACCATAACCAAACCAAACCTTCTATTTCGGTTTGGTTCGGTTCGGTTCGGTTCGGTTTTTTCGATTATGGTTTTTTTGTCCACCCCTAAAAAAACCACTGATAATACATGCCATAAGATAATTATTAATGGTAGTTTATATATTGTACAGTTAATTAATATGGAGATTACAAGACATATATAATGGCATTATAAATTTTAAAACTACACACTATACTCAGTAGGCGTGAGAATCTTAAAGTTAGATCACGATGTGTGTTTTGGACCCACTTTCTCTACATTTTCATCAAAAAATTCTAATAGAATATGTTCATTAAATTAAATTACACAACAATTGTGACAAAAGAAGAAGAAAAAGTTGAATGAGTGATTGTGTCAATGATTATTCACACGTATCCCAAAATGCACGCTTCATCTCAAAATCATCATTTTTGTATATAATTTTCATTGTTTATTTATATATACACATTTACAAATGAATTTCTTCATTGATCATAGTGTCATAGTGTGTGTGTGTAAGATATTGATAGAAGGTAAGAATAATAATGATGATGGTAAAGAAGAAGGGCAACAAATATAGAAACGACACGAGAAGTACCATCACCGAAAGTCATCTCTTCTCTACTCCTTAAGTCTTCCCACTTCGTCCCCACTTTTTGTTTTGTTTGTTTATTTACTTCCTTTTTTTTATGCATGAATAATCGTATTTGTTGTGTTTTTTTTTAGTGAAAATATTCACTACTCTTATGAATTAGCTATTTTTTTGGTTGACAAATAGATAGGAGTTAAAGATATATTGTGTGTTGATTTATAATTTTCTAAAAATATTTTGTCTCACATTGTAGAAAATCATTAAGCTCTTTGTTCACCAAAGGTCATCCACCAAACGATTACATTATAAACATGTTCTTTCATTGCTAAAACTAAAATACAAACAAAAACAAAAAAGTTCAAAAAAGAAACAAAATAAGAGGACGCACTATAAACAAGTGCTCCAACCAACCCTTGATTAATGGTTTGAAGAATAAAGCATATAACTTTTCACACTCTATAAATACAAGGAGAGATGCACAAACAAAAACCACAACACACTTCTATAATCTCAAACCAAACAAAAGAAGAAGAAAAATGGTGATGAAGATGAAGGCCACATGGGTTTCCATTTTCGCCCTTGCGACGATCCTCCTAGTGATCCTACTCCCGGCGGCAGAAGCAGTGACATGCTCACCAATGCAACTAAGCCCATGTGCTGCTGCAATAACATCGTCTTCTCCACCATCAGCTTTGTGCTGTGCAAAGCTTAAGGAGCAGAAGCCATGTCTATGTGGTTACATGAGAAACCCTAGTCTCCGTCGCTTTGTTAGCTCTCCTAATGCTCGTAAAGTCTCTAGCCGTTGTAGACTTCCCATCCCAAGATGTTGAATTATCAACTAAAGCCTTTTGCTCTTCTTTATCATCATCCTATTACTACTATATATATGTTTTAATCCTACTCTTTTGTTGTGTGTTTAAGGATCTTTGGTGATGCTTGTTTGCATCTTATTTCACTTTTAGCTATCTTATTCTGGTTGTTGTTGTTGTTGTTATTATATAATGTTCTAATAATAAGAAGATATATTTCATAAACACAAACGAATCAATGGTTACATGAAATCTCACTGTACAAAAGAACACATGATCTTGTTTGGTCTGTTTATGACACAAATCAAACTCCAACTACAAGAGAAAATCTGGGATTTCAACAGGTTTTGTTGCACTTACTTCTTCATCTCTTCGTCTTCGTGATCTTTGCTTACCACTTTTCTCCCCGTTCTTCTTCTTCTTCTTTTTCTTCTCTCTTTCAGAGCTCTGTTCTTTGATCCTTGAGTCAAGTCCTCTATCATGGTTTTCTTGTTCTCTTTCTTTCTCCTTTCCTTTCCCCATTAGAGCGGTATGGATGGCACGAGACAGAGGTTCATCGTTACTACTAGCATCTGCCTTTGTTTTTGATTCATTCTCTTCATCTAGTTTCACCACTACAGGTCTTGGTTTCGATGTGTTCTTCTTCTTGGCGTTAAATGAGCCTGTGGATATATCATTTGCTGGTGGGTATTCCTCTAGCGTGTTGTTGGCGTTGTTACTATTGTTGTCATTGTGGTCATCACTCTTTTGAGAAGGGAGGTAGTACAGACCATGGCGTTTTCTGTGTTCAGCGAGTAATGATGCAGATTCAGGCTGAGGATCTGAAGAAGATGAGGCTTCTTGTTGATCTCTAATACTGAGTTTGGCAACAGAGAAGCTGATTTTGTCTGAGGTAGAGAACGAGTTTGTATTTGAATTTGATTCGAGAAATTCTCCACAAATCTCTTGCAGGTCCTCAAGATTCTCTTTCAGCTCTAACCCATCTGGTAAGGGTACTTTTTTCTGTGCAGTTGAAGAAACCGGGCCAAGATCTTCTGAGAAGACATCTTCCATGAATGCTATGGCTCTAGATGCCTCTGTTTCACTCTCTTGGGCGGCTACTTCCTCGGCTATTTGGTGCTTTATCATACCAATGAATCCTAGAACGTTCTTAGCTCTCTCCTGAACTTCAACATCCTGGGTCCCAGATAAGGAGGACAGCTCAAGCTCAAGCATATTCACCAGACGTGATATGGATTTGTATGTGATACCATTCACAAGTGAAGAGCCAGAGCTAGTAGATTCCTCAATCAAGGGCGAGGAAGTGACCTCCTGGGCCGAGAAGTACGCCCTGAGACTGAAGACAAGAACTTTGAAAGCAGAATGTAAGTAGATTGCTCTAATTGATGGCGGTAAGAGAGAAGTACGTGGTTGCAGAAGCGCCTCTGCAATTTCATAAGGGGTCTTAGTGAATTCGACATATTCCCCTGATGCCCAAGCAGCAGCAGACAATATCGGGTGCAAAAACTGATTACCAAGCAATGCAGGATCAATAAGCAATGCTCGAGAAACGCGAACTAGCTCCAGTCTAGCATCTTTGACTCTCATACCAATATCAACCAACTGATGCCCAATTTCTTGCCCTCTTTGACAATGTGGGATTCTAGCCATCTCACCGAGAAGAGATAGATACCAATCGAAGTCAACAATGATCTCATATGAGTTCCGGGAGCATGCCAGTAGAATTGAAGCAATAATCTCGTTGCAGAATAAAGAGTCAGACTTAAGAGCATAATTCATAAGAATTCGAGAGATCTCAGACACATTTTCTTCGTTAACCATTGCCATTAAAAGATGCAAAGCCTCGAGTTTAACATTTGGATCCTCATCACTCAAAGCCATGACAACAGCTTTTTTGTTCTCCAAAACTGGCCACAAATGCTCTGGCGAAACAATCGACAAGGCATGAAGACCGAGATACTTGAGATTTGGGTCATCATCCACAAGAAAATCGTGAATCTTTGCAACCGCAAGTTTCAAAGCTGTTTCCTGATCGCTCAAGCTACTCACTACGGTTCTAATACATTCAAACAGCAAAGACTTTCCTACACTCCTCCGCATATGTTCACAGATAGGATCAGCTACTTTCTTAGCCAACCTAGGCTCAATCGAAACCAACTTAACAAATATTTTAAGAACCTTAATCAGAACCCAATTGTTCCTCGAATCAACCAAAATTTTGTAAAATTCAGGAGCTAAAGGAAGATAAGATCTTGGATCTTTTGTGGTCAGTTCACAGAACACTCCAACAACAGCTGACAAAATCTGCGGATCAGATCTCTCCAAATTTTCAGCAAGACGCTTAAAACATACCTTAACAGCATCAGGATACTTATCGAAAACCCTCAAAACCACACCAATAGCTTTCTTCTTAACAAAAGCCTTACTACTCCCCAAAAGCGTAAAAACCTCAGACGTTAAATCCCTAGCTAGATCTTCAGTTCCAATCCTAGACAAACATTCCAGAGCAAGACTCACCTCGTACTCATTCGAACTATTCAAATCCTTCCGGAGCTGGTTCGTGATCAGAAGTAGAACCGGCGTATGCTCGTTAAATGACTGAGCAATGGCGTGATAACCAATCCTCTTATCCGCGAAACGAGACGAGGACACAACCTCTATAGCGTGGAACGCTGCCCAAGACATATCAACACCGTGGAGTGCGGCGAGGTACGAAAGTTTCTGAAGCGCGATGGATTTCGTTGAGAGATCCGTCAATTTGATTTCCCGGCGAATTTCTTCTAGGGATTTAGATATAAAAGAAGATTCTCCGAGCGCATGGAGACGTATACCTTTGATAAGATCATCGAGGCTTCGCTGGAATAAGCTGTCCATGATCGAATTTGAAGACGCCATTAAAGTAAATCAGAACGAATCGGAAGATTCAACAAAGAGTATAGCTTATATGATCAGAAGTGATACGATTCATGATCTACGGAGTCTTGAAGAACGAAGTCGGAGATCACATTCATTCCGGTGCGGTGAAGATGAAATATTGGTTGGGCTTTCACCTAAACTAAATGGGCCTTGAATGGGCTTAAAATGGGCCTATGAGGCCTTACTATATATGTCGTCTCCTGATAATTCGAAAAGAAAAGAAAATAAAAATAATATTTTTTAGAATAAATATGCAAAACCAAAACACGAAACAACCCCGAAAAAAAAAAAAAAAAAAGCTACGAACTTGCTTCAAAGGAGAAGAGAAGAAAGCTCACCAAATACAAAACCAAAACACGAAACAACCCCGAAAAAAAAAAAAAAAAAAGCTACGAACTTGCTTCAAAGGAGAAGAGAAGAAAGCTCACCAAATAAATTTCCTCACGGCGGCGAGAAATTCAAAATCAATCATCAATGGAGCTTCCTCCACCACCAGAAAGATCCAAACGCCTCCATAACTTCACCTTACCTTATCTTCAATGGGGTCAGCGAAGATTCCTCCGCTGCGTCAAGCTTCCTAACCACCGATCTCCTTCATTTCCTTCTTCTTCTTCTTCATCTCCTTCTTCCGCCGATCATAGATCTCCTGTAGGAGAGCTCAAGGTCGATCTCGTGTACGATGACAACAAACCTAAGCTCTCCGTATTGGGAAATGGAGGAGGAGGTGGAGGAGGAGAAGAGAAAAGCAACGGCGAGGCTGTTGCAGCTCGGCCTTGGAATTTGAGAACGAGAAGAGCTGCATGTACCGAACCTGGTGATGAATCGACTAGGATCGTTGAGTCTTCTTCTCTGCGGAGACATGAAATTGGTGTGAAGCGAGGTGTTGATCGTGATGGAGATTTGCAGAAGAAGAATGAGAAAGTGAAATTCTCTGTTTCTTTGATGAGAGATGAAATCGAACAAGATTTCTCAGCTTTAATTGGTAAAAAACCTCCGAGAAGACCAAAGAAGAGACCAAGATTGGTTCAGAAGCAAATGAATGTAAACAAAAACTTCATCTTTGTTTTGACTCTACCATTAATGCTTGTTGGTTTAATTTCATTTCAAATTTTCCTGGATTGTTTTTTTTTTTTTTTTTTTTTGTTTTGACTCTACCATTAATGCTTGTTGGTTTAATTTCATTTCAAATTTTCCTGGATTTTTTTTTTTTTTTTTTTTTGCAGACTCTTTTTCCAGGATTGTGGCTATCAGAAGAAGTAACAGCAGACTCCTACAATGTTCCTGAGGCCGTGGAAACATGAAAAGAAGTTCGTTTTTCTTCTATCCAAGATAAATGTATCAACTTTGTTTTTTCTACTTATCATTTTGGTTGTAAAGAAGAAGGAAAAAAAAATGTAGCATTGTGCTCTGTTTTAGTGAATGAAGAAGCCATTTACTTTGGTTCCTTCAATATTCTTCTTTTGTTGTAAAAGAGACAACTTGGGTTTTTTTTCTCTCGTTACCATATCTAATTGTAATCTCCATGGTAATGGAATCTTCAAGCTGTCTTTGTTATCAATAATGCAGCATCTCTGCATTTTTTCTTACATCTTGTTCCTTATTTAGTTTGTCTTGTTGCCTACTATTAGCCGATCAGAAGTTACTTAATTTAGTATATTGTCAAGCTTATAGGTTCTTGAGCATGTTTGTGTCAATAACTTGGTGAGCAACACTTTATTGTGTGTTAGATATTTTGACAACTTTTGCAGGGTCAGAACAAGCTTCTCTTTAACCATTGCCAAGGTTATAAAGACAGCTTATTTCCCTCTCTGGTGAGTGAAGTTATAAACCTACAAAGAGTGTTCAATTTATTGTTGAACAGCTGATCTGAGACACTTGTTACATGCTGCAGTTAGGTTCTTACATACTGATTCTAAGTATAAGACAAAACAAACTATAATCCTCAAAAATGAATAAATCGGAAATTACAAATTTGGTGAGTGAAGAACAATAACAAAAATAAGACAAAAAGGCGTGGAGATATATCTCATTTTAAGAGATGGTACTGAGAAAGAAACTCTTGATATGAAGATGATCGATGTTGCCATTGAGAGATAAGCGTCTTTGACGTCCGTAAAGCTTTAATATCAAAATTCACTTTCCGATCCTCGAAGCAGAGTTCGACCGGAGACAAATCGTCAAACAGTTCAAGCCCTGTTCTTCTTACAGAATCATTATCAACCTCTTTACAACGACGTACTCTGGTTACAAATGTAGTGAGTTCTTGTTGTCGTCTGTCTGAATCAGTTGTCTTTGTATTCGGACAATATGAAATGAACTCTTTTATCTCCTTCTGTGAATTACTGCTCAGCCACATTTCATCTTCTCCATCATCGCCTCCATCATCGCCAAGTGAAATAGTTGTCTCATCTTGACCTGAGTTTGTAAGCTCCCGGGTTACTTTGGATATTTGATTGCATCGGTCAGATAACTCTGCTTCGGGCGAGAACTCTTGTTCTGAATTGAGACAACCGTTACGGAACTCATGAAGTGTGGTGAGAACTGGAAGTGGAATAGCAGGACCAACGAGCTCAACACCGGGTTGCTCATTCTTTGACCATTTGCTACTTCGTCTTGAAGGTTTCCTGAAAATGAAAGGAGGTAACTGTGGGAATTCTGGAACAACTAAGAACTCGAGAGACTGTTTCTTTTTGTCCACCAGAACATCTTCAAACTCAGAATAGTTGGAGAATGCAAGCATCAAAATCTGTATGGGTAAGTTTGACCAGATTTCTCTTAATGCAATGTCGAAAACTCTTATTGGTGAATTGATATTCCCAAAGACTGCAGTTATGGTAGGGGAAGATCTGCCTCTACCAAATCCGCAAATCTTCAACTTCTTACATAACTCCTCGTGGTTAATTAAGCTAAAGAATTTACTCTTCTGCAAACCTGATGATTTTTTCCTCATCTTTGAATCTATAAACCCTGCGAGCATCCCTTTCGAGTGAGCAGAGAGATAATCAAGTTCGAGATATTTAAATCGTTTTGGGAGTTTGTATTTGTTGTCACCAGGTATGTATAGTAAGTTCACCTCCTCGGATTCGCTGGCTGAATCTCTGTGAGCTACTACTTCTAAACGTTTTAAAGCACAGAACTTGACTGCTTCAAGCTTCCCCGAGGATAGTAACCGAATCAAAGTAAACCCAGAAGATTGATCTGATGACCCAAGTGGAAGGTATTTGTTTAAAACGCCAAAACCTAGAACAAGAATACTCTTTTGCTGCCAATCTATCCACTCGGGAAGAGACTCCTTCATCATCACTTCTCTAAATACACAATCTCCGCAGTGACACTTTCCGACAGGTAAGAGTAGATTATGTGGAAGCTCCCACACATACAAAGAAGGATCCTTAGGATCCTTCACAACAGAGGGAGAAGGTCCATAACAGAACAATTGAGATTGTGCATTCCAAAACGACCCTATTATGACACAAGAAGTATTTGATTCAAGATTCCTAACTCCGAGTTCAGACAAGCTATAGACATCTATAAAGCAAGGCTGCTTAACATCATGGAGCCATTTCAACAAAGGCACTCCTGATCTCGTATCACAGAGAAACACAGCGCTCTGGGAAGCAAGAATAAATCGAAAACTGTCACTACCCGCCTTTGCAAACCCAACAAACTCTTCATTTAGAGCCATACTCAGACTCTCAACTTCCAATAGACATCTCACACTGCAATTCTCAGAGCTTCTGGTAATAACAAAGACTGCATCAGACCGAGCAACGATATAAATCCCAAGTCTCCAACCAAATTCAGCTCCTAACCAATTCTTATTCCCTGATTTCCCTTGACCCTCCCACGAAACTTTGAATTTGCAACCTCTAAATCTACTACAATGTCTCTGATTCAGATCAAACAAAAATATATCACCGTTCTCTAACAATACTACACACTCTCCGGAGAGATGAGGGCTCAAAGTAGCGCTTGTAATTGCACATCTCTTAAACTGCTTACGCCCGAGGTATCTCAAAACTGGCTTACCTTGAGATCCATCATACGTGACACAGTACCAATGAATCAAATACAATGAATAAACCATAACATATCCCAACTCACACGAAGAAGAACACTTATACCCTCCAGAATCACTAACCGGTTGCACCAATATCTTCAAAATTCGAGAAAACAATCGCTCTGTTGCTACAAAGACGTCACCTTGGTTCGAACCCATGACTTGTAAACAACCGGAATCTCCGGTAGAAAGCAGCAAGTATCCAATTTGATCAAGGTTACTCCCTGTTGGGAAAAACACCAAGACTGAATTTTTACAGGGGAGATGTAGAAACTGGAGGCGATTGTAGGAGAGAGCCCTGGTAGTGTCATCGTACGGATTAGGAAGACTGAACGAGGCATCGATAGAGGAAACACACGACTGAGGGAGGCCGGAGACGGCGAGAAAACGGGCGGGAGTTAGGTGAGGGATGGTAGAGAGAATCGAAGGAGAGAGCGAGGGAGAAGAGAAGAGAAGCTTCGAATCTGATGGGTTCGAGAAGAAAGGACCTTCGAAAGAGGAGATACAGGTTTTGCGTCCCCATTCATCTGTAATCTCCATAGGGTTTTACGACGTTCATCGGCGGCGAATCAGTATTATCGGTTTATATGGTCGGCGCGCAATTTGTTTATATTTATTGTTACCCGAACCGAAATGTAATTAGGATGTATTTAATTTTAACCGTGAAACGTGCTGACGTGTAAATACTATCTAATCTGAACGGTCAAATGAGATGACGTGTAAATAACAGATTTACAGCACGTGTTGACTTAAAGAAACCACCAAGGCGAGAAGAGAACGAATCAGAGCGCTTCTTTACCTCTATCCGTCGTTCTTTTTCTCTCCTCCTCCGTCTTTGTGCTTTCGCTTCTCATGCGGGTTTTCTATTTCGATTAACCCAAAATCAAGGCAGAATCTAAGAATCGAGAGGTACTTCTCGAGGAATCAAGAGTTAAAAGTCCCACATTGATATGAAGCGTGTGGATTGTTGGCTGAAAATCCATTTTTAAACAGTTTGATCTGAGGTAGGCTTTTTGAGATCATCTGATCAAATGATCTTCGTGATATGAACAAATTTGAGGTTGGTTAATGTAGCAATAGAGATCGCATAGGCGAAACCATCTCCTTTTTTTTTGTGATAAATTAGTTACTGTTCTGTGTCAAACCTACCGACCAACTACCATGCGCTGAATTACAAATTAAGCTTTTCATTGAGCTTTGTTATTGCAAAGGGGATCAGTCTGATTTCTTGAATGGTTCTGCTCGTTGTTTCAGGTAACCTGGATTAGGAGTAACTAAAGGGTTTTAGTATGTCGAGCAAAACCCGGAATATGCTTGAAGGTTTGGTTAGAGAAACTTCTTTTAAATGGTTGCTCGGGAAACAAAGTTCTTTTGATGAAGAAATCGAGGAAATGGGAAGATCCCCATCTGCTGGGACCAATTGGATACCTGAGCTTTCTCCTGTCGCCAATGTGGTTGTTCGCAGGTGTTCAAAGTATGTACCATACATCTGCAATTTTCATTGTTAAGTCTAGCATTCTGTAGTATGACTTTACAGGGCTTGTAAGGGTTTTTCTTGTATAAAAAGTGTGTGGTGTGATGAACTTGAGGATACGAAAATTTTGTTGAAGAGTGAATTTAGTGTTATGTTTTCATAGGAGTAGCTCTAACTAGAAAAGGATTTACAGAAAGTTTGGGTATTTATTAAATAAATAATACCATTACATAGCCGGGCGTTTAGACATATTCCAATGCACGTACCGGGTGCAGAATGAGGTTCTCGATCTGTCTTTATATCTATTTGGCTTTGATTATATACTATTGATGCAGAATACTTGGTGTTTCTGCAAACGAGCTTCGAGATAGTTTCAAACAAGAGGCATTTGAATCTCTAAAGCAGCCTTCTCTATTTGCAAGGAACTTTCTAGAGTACTGTTGTTTCAGGGCTCTTTCACTGTCTGTTGGAGTAACAGGTCATCTAGCCGATAAAAAGTTTCGGCGCTCAACCTTTGACATGATGGTTGTCTGGGAAATCCCGGATGTTGCTAGCCAGGCTCCACTCACAGTATGACTCCTTTATCAATTCTTCTGCAATCCTTATAAGAATTTGTTCTTTATCACTTTTTCCTTCAAAATAGGTCGAAGAAGATGCAACAGTAAGTTTAGAAGCCTTCTCACGGATTGCACCAGCAGTTCCTATAATATCTGATACGATCATATGTGAAAATTTGTTTGAAATGCTTACTTCTTCTACGGGTGGTCGGCTTCAGTTCTCTGTTTATGACAAGTATTTGATTACCCTTGAGAGGTGAATTTTCTATCCTTTGCAGCTCAACTCCTTTGTCTAAATTACTTTGCAGGCAGTTTTAATGTATATTTTGTTTCTAGAGCAATCAAGACGATGAGGACTCAGTCCGAATCATCTCTTCTTTCTGGTATTCGCTCAAAAAGAGAAAAGATTTTGGAAATAGATGGAACAGTTACTACCCAACCAGTTCTTGAACATGTTGGAATATCAACATGGCCAGGTATTGTCTGTATTTTCAAATAGTCATGGCCTTATCATGTACGTACTAACTTTGCTACAATACTATTTAGGTCGCTTAATCTTGACAGACCATTCACTATATTTTGAGGCATTAAAGGTCGTTTCTTATGACAAACCAAAGCGATACGACCTATCTGAAGATCTAAAGCAAATAGTTAAACCTGAGCTAACAGGTCCTTGGGGCACTCGTCTTTTCGACAAGGCTGTTTCTTACAAGTCTATATCTCTGTAAGTCCTTGTTTTTCTTTTTACATTAAATCAATTGTAATCTATTGTGCGAACCGAAAAAAATGATCTTTTGTGATCAGTTAACAGCTTTTAATGGCTATAACCTGTAGATCAGAACCAGTATTAATGGAATTTCCAGAGCTTAAAGGCCACACACGACGTGATTACTGGCTTGCTATTATACGAGAAGTATTATACGTTCTGATTACTGGCTTGCTATTATACGAGAAGTATTATACGTTCACAGATACATAAACAAGTACAAAATCACCGGTTTGGCGAGAGACGAAGCACTTTCAAAGGCCGTCCTTGGCATTATACGTGTGCAAGCTATTCAAGAACTCAATTTGACAAATACAATGCGTTACGAGAATCTTCTCCCGTTTAATCTCTGCGATCAACTTCCTGGTGGAGATCTGATTCTTGAGACGCTTGCAGATATGTCTACTTCAAGAGAGCTCCATCGATCAAATAAATCCAAAGATACAGGTTACACTATTTCTTATTATCAAAATAACTTATGCCTAATGATATTTTCTTTATCTTGACCAAAGAGTGTGAAAAATGAAAGCTAATATGATTATAGAAATGAAATTTCCGAGGAAGTTAATGTGTAATGTAATCTATATGTAACCAGGGACATTACATTCCTCAGCTTCAGATATTGTTTCGCAGCTTGGTTCTGTGTTTGGGGGATCAAGTCGGGGATCAAGTCCTAGGAGCAGAACGAGTGATGCAAATAGTCTTGTGGTAGGTGAAGTAGTGATTGGAGATGTAAATCCATTAGAGAGAGTAGTGAAGGAGTCACGAAAGAACTACGAGAAAGTAGTGCAAGCACAAGAGACGATTAATGGAGTCGTTATGGTTGGCATTGATACCAACTTAGCCGTGATGAAGGTAAAGAAACAGCAAGAACAAATTGTTCGACAGGAAGATTTGTGTATAAAACATTGAATTGCCTCTCTTCTTTTGTGACAGGAACTGATGCTTCCGATTATGGAAACATGGAGCTGGATTGTGTCGGTGTTGTATTGGGATGATCCTATGAAGTCTATTGTCTTCTGTCTCTTCTGCACTTTCATAATTTGGAGGGGATGGCTTGTTTATGTCTTTGCACTTATGTCTCTCTCATCTGCAATCTTCATGGTTCTCACAAGATGTTTCAGCAGAGACAAACTCATGATCGAGCTGAAAGTAAACGCTCCTCCTCCAATGAACACAATGGAACAGCTTTTGGCTGTCCAGAATGGTGTCTCGGAGCTTGAACAGAACATTCAAGACGCAAACATAGTTCTTCTCAAGTTCCGAGCTTTGCTATTCTCGCTTTTCCCTCAGGCGAGCGAGAAGTTTGCTATTGCCATTTTGGTTGCAGCGTCGATGATGGCTTTTGTTCCAGGACGCTTCTTGCTTTTAGTGGTGTTTGTTGAGCTTTTCACAAGATACTCGCCTCCACGGAGAGCTAGCACAGAACGGTTAATAAGGCGGTTGAGAGAGTGGTGGTTTAGTATACCTGCAGCTCCAGTGGTCCTCCAACATGACAAGAACAGTAAGAAGAGGAACTGAGGAGACATCAATAGTTTCACAGACGTGGTGTATATACACACATAAAATCTATATTCTGTATATGTATGTTTGTATGCAATTTTTAGTTGTATGAGTTGATATTCTGATCCAATACATTGTGACATGCCTTGTATGAGTTAAACCAACACATTTATTTGACTGACGATGGAGACCTTGAAGGTCTTCCGGAAGCTCTGGGAGAGTTACCGAGTTGGAGAGTTTGGAGAACGAACTAGAAGATTATTTCATCATACAAGATATGTCATTAGCATGGTATGATATACAGATTTCTATAAGTCATTATGTGAGATAACAAATGCATATGATCCCAAGTTAACCCCTACAGCTCTACTAGTAACTGTGAATATGGCGGTTACAAAAGGGGATAAAAACTACATGGTCTAGGTAGAACCAGTGGCTGCATTGGAGCTAGACTGAACCGAAGTGGCTGGAGTGGAGCTCAAGCTCAGCTTGGGTGCAACAATGGAAACTGAAGCTCTGGATTGTGAAAGAGGGTTTTTTGCAGTTGCATCTAGAGTGGGTATCTGATGCTGATTCGATCTGGCCAAATCGTTTACTGTACTGTGAAGTTGTTGTAGCCTGTAATTTGTCTCGGGCCGTCGACAAATATTCCTCAAGGGAACAACTTCCTGATGGGATAATGGAAAAGAAATCCAAAATAGGTGAGTGAGGAGGGTTTTACTTTAGGGTCTAAACCATGAAACCACATGGATATGATTGGTAAACAAAATGACAAGAAATAGCAAAAGAGACGATGGTCCAACCTCGGACTGGTTATGGCTGTAACGCACCCTGAACCTACAACGACAACCTCTGACATCATGTCTTCTTCTTTCTGTGTTAACAACAATGGCGTCAAAGTAAAGAGCGTGATCTTTTCCTTCCTAAGATGTCATAAAACAAAATGCAGTCAGTAACAAACAAACTAAAACAATACCTATCACTGAATGCTTACTAGAAGATCTAAACCTGGAAACAAAGTACAAGATCTCCAGTAAGAACTGCCACACATTCTGATGCTTCACATGGGTGAGATCGTTGTCTTACGTTCTTTTTGACGTTTATCCATTCATCTTCTTCAACTCCCAAACCCGCAAATCGAACCTGCACTTCCTGAAATACCCAACAGAAATATTTGTTATAAACAATACTAAGAAGGGAACAAAGAAGTCAACTAGAAACTGGTTAGAAATTACCTGATCACCATTCTCCAAGTTTCTATGAGCTAGGAAAGCTTGCACATCGTACCTGTAAGCAAGCAAGAGAGAAACATATCAGAGGAAACAGTAAAAAAATAACAATATTGTTGTAAAATATTATTAGTCAGCCAAAATATTGAAGATTGAATGCAAGGAAATCACCATGCACCATCCCTGGCAGATTTGGCTTCAAATTCCAAGTAAGAGTTGTCTGAACCATTCCTCATGACACCGGGAACTATAAAAAAAAGCAGTACACAGTTATGACCATACTGATCTAGACTTATGGGAAAATAAAACTGAGAACAATCCAATGAAACCTATATACATAAATAAGCTTCACAAACTATTTGACTGCAAATAGAATATGCAAGGCACCAAAAATACCGGAAGAGGCAGGCGTGTCGGGTAGATTTCCAGTCATATGAGTGGTTCTAGGAACAGCTAAAGGTTGAATCACATTTCTCATCTGATTTGGTAAATCCATGGAAGATACATTTAGCTTCCCAGGAGATTTATTTCTCTTTGCCCTTACAGCATATCGCCTATTTTGGAACCAGTTCCAGATCTACAATACATTAAAACAACACTCCAATTAAGTCAAAAAGCAATTGCAACAGACTGTCTAGGAAAAAAAATCAGAATCAATAATGAAAAGACCAGTACTTGTTTGAACTGCACAACAAATTTTCCCTTCCGTTCAGGTGATTCACTGAGACAGACAACAAATGTACCACATTTTAGATGCTGAAGACACGAGTATGTGCGGAGGAATTAGGCAACAACAAGTATATACCTAAACTGATCAGCAAGAGCTTCAAGAATTTCTCGACCTGGTATTGATGTATTATGCTGTTGCAAAATCGCTTCCATCTCCGCCACCTTATAACATTGAACAAATTAGCCATAATAAACAACAACAAATAGATGGAAACATTTATGAATACCAAATCTAAGAGCATTTTCTAACAAGGTAGAGCTTCAGACCATACATCAAATTGCATTCAAGTATAGCGTAAGGCTTAAATTGCTCAAACAACAAAGCAGTTTCAACTAGCTATCGTAAAAAATCCAATTGATCTTTCGGATATAAAACCTATCATGAACCCATAGAGGACACCCGAATCTAAACAAAATCCCCCAAAAAAGAACAGATTTTTCAACTTGGGCAGCTCAGTATCCAAAAAATACACATTTACAAAGAATCGAGCTTAACCTCGGACGGGAAAAATCGAAAGGCGGGACCGCCATTGCTGGGAGGTCGGCCCATGGTAATGGTATCTTCTTAGTTTTATCGAAAAAGAAAAAGTGAAAAGAACACAAAATTGGCGGCAGAAACAAGGATCAATCGGTGCGCTTCTCTAACTTAAATATTCGAATTTTCGGTGAATCTCTCAAGTATGGCCGATGACGCGAGAACAACGAAACTGGTCTTATTCAGACCTGACTCCGGTTTATATAACTTTTCATCATAATTTTTATTAGATTTTATTCCTATTAAATTGGCTATTTATAAAACCCAATATTGAATATATATATATATATAGGAAAAAAACTACCAAAAAATACTTAAAATTTGAATAAAAATAATAAATTTAGAGTTGACCAAAAAAAAAAACAATAATAAATTTAGATAAACATCAATTGAATTTTTTTAACACTAAAAAAGAAAATTAATTTTTCAATTAATATATATTTTTGTCAACATATTTAAATTCATACTAAAATTATTTTAAACAAATATTAATCTCAAAAAATTAATTTTTCAATTAATATATATTTTTGTCAACATATTTAAATTCATACTAAAATTATTTTAAACAAATATTAATCTCAATTCTTAAGATTTATATTTCTTTTAACAATATTAATCTCAATTCTTAAAATTTATATTTCTTTTAACAATATTTAACACTTATCATCATTATTTAATTTGTATTTGATTATTATATAATCTGTAAAATTGAATAATTTAAAAAAAAATTATATAAATCAAGTATTTATATATTAAAATTTCATCTATTTCTAAAACAAAATTTATTTAGTATTTTATTTTTTTATAAAAATAACCACTAGAAAGTAGATTCGAATAAAAATTAGAAAATTCTCTCTGTTTTGTTAGAACATTTATTTTTTTTCGGATGAGCACTATTGTGAACGAATTCTCTCTTTTTTGTCAGAACATTTATTTTCTTTCGGATAACCACTATTATAAAAGCGTGTGATATAACGTCAAAAGTTCTCAAAACCTCGGTATCACACTTGTCGTGTACATGCTATTTTGTAGTAAATTTCAAAACTATTAAAAATGGCGGAAATATATAAAACGACGGAAAAGTTGTTTTTTCCGAAAGATAATTCGGAAAGTTGTCAATCGATGCTTCTCTTTTTTCGGAAGATAATCCACTGAATTTTTCCAAGTTTAGAATTCAGTTATTTGGATAATGCCATATATATATATATATATATATACATTATATAGATATTATTTGAGTATTTAAAAAAATTTTGATTTAATACTTTTGGATTTGGTCTAGGATATTAAATTGAAAATATTACAACTTTGTAATATGATGAATTTTATTTTTCTATGTAAAATTTGAAATTCAATTATATTTAATACTTTTTGATCAATTATATTCAATACTATTTTGAGTATTTTCAACTATTTTGTATGAGTGGGATATCAGTTTCAGGTATAATAAATATCAGACGTATTAAAAAGACCTTGATTATAATTTAAATTATATGAAATATAGGCCCATTCCATGGACCAAAATAAAAAGCCCAAAAGGCTTTTTTTTTTTTTTTTTTTTTTTTCCCAAAAGGTTTTTTTTTTTTTTTTTTTTTTTTGTAATGAATGCTGTCCATCACATTTAACGTTTACTTTCAGAGGAAAAGTTGGGTCGATTCCGATAATGCAGCTCGCAACACCACCATCACCACACACCATCTTTCGCTCTCCCTCTTTTCTGACTCCCTCTCTTCACTCCCTGATTTTCCCAAGACGATTACGCTCTTTTTCTTATTCTTCTCAATCGTTGATCCTCCCGGAGGATGATTTCGTCGTCGGCGACTGTCTCGTATACGAGGACGGCGTATTCGAAGATCCTTACCTTATCAAGGAGGTCACCCAGAAGCACGATAAGAATCGGCGGGGCTATGAATCCGGGATTGAGCCCGAGAATCTCGTGCCGGATGAATGGAGGGATATACAAGCGGAGGTGAATCTGACGAAGAAGGACAAGCGCAAAATAGCACAGGAGCTTGAATTCGGGGTTAAGGTGGAGAAGAAGAGACAAGCTCTGATTCCGATGAGGAACGTCAACGTGAAGGAGTACCTCACGTACAAGGAAGCCAAGTTCGCTCAATTCAGGCCTCTGACTCTCGATAAACCTTCCAATTTCCCTGATGATGGAGCCTCAAGCGATGGAGAGACCGGTGTTACATCTTCGAGTCAGCGAGTGGCTCCTAAGAACCCTAGATGGGCAGTGTACGGCAGAGGATTCGACCACGTTACCAAGTTCTTCAATAGCGATAAGTACGAACCTAGTGGCAAGAAATCCGAGGGTAGGTTTTACCTATTCGATCTCCTTTGTGTGTGGCTTATGCTTGTCCTTTGTGTGTGGCTTATGCGCTCTTGTATTTGGCTAAGTTTTCTTTAATGCCATACAATGAAGAACAGGCCCTCGGAAGCTGCTTTCGAAAGAAGAAAAGTATATGCTCAATAGCCGGAATCCTGACCTAGCAGTTGCCACCTCCGTAAGTCCCTTATCAATATTGAGTGTTTGGGTGTTGTGTAATGGTCCTTCTCTAATGGATGATGAATGCTTAACAGAAAAAATGGATTCCCCTTCACACACTGGCAGCATGTGGAGAGTTTTATCTACTTGATTCCTTGCTAAAGCATAATGTTGATATCAACCTAACCGACGTGGTATGTGAATTTATTTGAAGCTGTTTTTGTGCACTTGTTTCTGTGTGTGTGTGTAGTATATTTAGTGTTGTTTTCATGTGGTTTCTAGGGCGGCTTAACAGCACTTCACCGAGCAATAATTGGTAAAAAGCAGGCTATCACAAACTACCTGCTGAGGGAATCAGCAAACCCATTTGTTCTTGATGATGTAAGTGGCCTCCTATTGATTCAATAATCTCCCTTGCTTCAACTGCTGGATCTAATCCATTTGGCTCCTTATAGGAAGGTGCGACCTTATTGCACTATGCTGTCCAAACAGCATCAGCTCCCACCATAAAAATGTTACTGTTGTACAACGCTGAGATAAACGCTCAAGACAGGGTAAAATGTCAAGCATTCATTGTCTAAAAACTTCATTGTAATCATCTGGTTGACGATTTGGTACTGGCTTTTTTCAGGACGGGTGGACTCCCCTGCACGTTGCAGTACAGGCCAGAAGAAGTGACATTGTGAAACTTCTTTTGATAAAAGGGGCGGACAAAGAAGTGAAAAACAAGGCTAGTTCCTGCCTTCCTCTTCCCCTTGAATTGAATCTCATATCCAGCTCTTGAAATTTTGTACTAACGGCCGTGCCATTTTTGTTTTTGATATTACAGGATGGGTTAACTCCGCTCAGCCTTTGCCTCTACCTTGGAAGAGAGACAAGGACGAATGAGGTGATTAAGATTTTGAAAGAGTTTCCCAAAAGTGGCCACAAGAGATTGGTACAAGATAAAGCTATAGAATAGTGTCTTTAAGGGGTCATCTTCTAATATGCGCTCCCACCTTGAATTTTAATCTAACTTACCTGATTTCTCATGTACCTTATATGGTCATAATCATAAGTTTTTGTACTATAAGTTTTCTGCTTATTTTTTGCCCCAAGTAAATACTTCAACAGCACATGTGTTAGTTATTTCGTCATATTTATGAGTTGATAATTTATTATTTTTTTCTATGTAAATTTTGAAATTCTACTATGTTCAATACTAATTTTCAGTGGAGTATAACTCACTTATTAAAAGGCCATGATTATAGTATATGAAATTTAGGCCCATCCAATGGCCCAAGATAAAAAGCCCAAAATGTTTGATCTCATTCTCTACAGAAAGGTCCCAGTCCCTTATAATCACAAAGACGACTGAAGAAGAAAAAGAGAAGAAGGAAACAATGGGGAGAAAGAAGGGATTACCGGAGTTCGAAGAGTCGGCGCCTGATGGATTTGATCCGGAAAATCCTTACAAGGATCCGGTGGCAATGGTTGAAATGAGAGAGCACATCGTTCGAGAGAAGTGGATTCAAATCGAGAAGGCTAAGATCTTGCGCGAGAAGGTCAAATGGTGTTACCGCGTCGAAGGAGTCAATCACTACCAGAAATGCCGTCATCTTGTCCAGCAGTATCTCGATTCCACTCGTGGCGTCGGTTGGGGAAAAGACCATCGCCCTATCTCGCTCCACGGTGAGTTTTATGGTGGATGATTTGCAGAAACGTTTAGTTCGAATCTTTTATATTTTCTTCAACTACTTAATGCCTTACGGATTAGTCATTTTCTTAACTCAATAGTGCCATTTGCAAAATCATCAACAAGTCGTATTAGATTGATTTTCATTTAGCTAGTGCATTTGCGTAATTTGCTCTTGATTCTTTGTTTGACTGATGAATGAAACTGTCATGTTGAATTGTAAATGTCTGATATTGATATATCTGTGCAGGTCCCAAACCGGAGGCTGTGGAAGCTGAATAGTGTTGTGTGCCTTATTGATCTGAGGTAATAAGCTGGTTTTGTGTTTGTGTTCCGTGTTTCTAGAATCATAGGTTGATATTTACCTGAAGGATAAAGTAAGAGGAATTTGCTTTTCTGCTTATGAATTGGTTAAACCTATGATTCTATGAGCTTTAATTGTTCTGGCTTTCAGAGCCTCCATACTTGTCTTTCCTAGAGACCATTGCCAATAAATCAAAGGAAACATCTTTTTCTGTAAGACTTGTTAAATGACTTGATAACCTTTTGTATACTCAAGGGTGAGACCTCTTAAGTCGACTGTTATGTTATGAGGTTATAGAATGTGCGAAATCTTGAACTTGAACTAGAACTAATGTACATTATTGTTTACTGTGCACAATACCCTGTTTGTTCCACTTTCAGTTGATACCAAAGACTAATCTTATTTTTTATGGTGTTCTGTGGTGCAGATGTCTGAGCTTTTGATACTTACATAAACTGGAATCTTGTCACAAGATATTGGCTCGCTGATACCTTCTAAACTTTGCAGTTTTCTCTTGTTCTTAGAATTTAAGACCAAACTCTATGCAGGTCTTGTTCCAAACTCTATGCAGATTCATGTAATTGTACTCCACTGCATTGGTTTCTAATAATCAACCAAGTCCCTTTTTTCATTCCAGTAATTTTTACTTATTATCAGATTAAGAATCACAGGATAAACAAAACAATATCCAAAGATGGATGAGTTCAAATTTTACATAGCAAAAAGTCCAACAAAAATTCTCGGGGAAGACGGTTTAATCTTCTGTGTCTTATTCCTTAAGATAGATATGAGAGCTGTCTAACTAACCTAGTTCTCGTCATCACCACCAAAAAGCTTCATTTTGGATAATGGAGTTCTCAAGTACCCTTCAACTTCAAATTTCTTTGGAGAAAGATCTCTATATTTCGCAAACTGTGCCTTAGCTTCAACGTTCTTGTCGAGCAAGCTATAGATCATACCTCGACAGAAATACGGTCTGAAATCTTTCGGATCCTCTTTTGTTAACTGCTCGTAGATCTTCAATGCTTCATCCACGTTCTTCTGCAAGAAATGCACCTGCGCTATGATCAGTTTCACGTCTCTTGCTTCCTTCACCAAAAACTCAGCTTCAGCTACAGCTAACGCATCTTCTAGCCTCTGCAGCACTGCATTTCCTTCCCCTGATCTGTCCATGAGCAATGCGTTTTCGAATAAAGCCTCAAACGAAAGTGGGTTTCTTTGGAGAATTTCCTCGAACACTTGGCGTGCGTTTTCTACGCGACCCATTTCGCTTAAAAGCCTAGCCATCAAAAACTTCCACTCTGTCTCATCTGGTTTTGCGGCTACTAGTTTCTCTAATAGCTTAAGAGCTTCTTCATCTTCTCCCTTCTCTAGCTTCTGCTGCAGCATTGTTCTCAGCGTCTCGACGGCCTCGGGAGTGGAATCAAGAAGCTCAGATAATGGCGAAGAGGGTTCGATCTCAGAAGGGTTTTCCTCTCCTTTCACTTCCTCGTAGGTTTCTTCAGTAGTCGTAACCGGAGATTCCGCTTTCACCGGTAAAGTTGATAACTTTCCGGTCATGGAAACAGCAGCGCCGATGAGAATTGCTGATTTAGCAAAAGATTTGAGCTTATTTTGAAAATTATAGCCAGAACCATTCTGATTCGAGCAAGCCCTGATACGAATAGAAAGAAGATCGCGACGAGGAACCAAAGGTCCGATGAACGGAGATGCTTTGACGGCAACGAAAGAAGAAGAAAGTGAGGAATGAGTTGAGAGAGACGAAAACATGGCGGCCGAATGAACAATGGTTGTTGCAGAAACAAGGAGCTAAACCATTGTACACTTGTGATATATCACACGCGCCTAGCTCACGTGTGTGAAATTAAAGTATATTTGGGCTTGTTTTATAGTACAATGGGCCTTTCAATAGTTGGGTTTTGGACTTTTAGTTCGTTAAGGAAGATCTCCGGCGAAACTGTAGTCTGGAGATACGGAAGAATCAGATCGACGCCTGGCGACCACTACAACCACAAGCGAGTTAAAGAAAGAGATAAGCTTTCATATCAGTAAGCTCAGAAACCATATTTGTTATCGAAATTAATATCATTCTTTCTTAAATCAACCTTCTTTATCCCCAATAATTTCCTGAATTAGGGATTCATGAAATTTTCTGATGATCGGTATTTAAATGGGTTCTGATTTGAATCAGATTTTGAAGGCATAAAAATGGGAAACACTTCATCGATGTTAACTCAATACGACATCGAAGAAGTCCAGAGCCATTGTGATGATCTATGTGAGATATTCTAACACTTGTCTGTCTTTATCTTGCATGATTGGGAAAATGTAATGCCTTCGTTTGTTTCGTTTCAGTTGAGCAGCAAGAAATATTATCTCTGTATCAAAGGTTTTGCCAGTTAGATAGGAATGCAAAAGGATTTATATCTGCTGATGAGTTTCTCTCTGTGCCTGAGTTCGCCATGAATCCACTATCTCAGGTTTCTGATATTTCTTTGATCTAAAATCTATGAAACTTTTGTTAAATTGAATGAGCTTTGTTATAATTGTTTTGTTGGTTGAATATAAATTACAGAGGCTGCTAAAAATGGTTGATGGTTTAAACTTTAAGGATTTTGTGGCTTTCTTGTCTGCATTTAGTGCCAAGGCAAGTCTAAGACAAAAAGTTCAATGTAAGTAGATGATTTTTCTTAATAATGATTATTTAGCAGATCTTTACTTTCATTTTATTGAATGGAAATATCATCTGGCTTCTTTGGTTCATAGTGATCTTTAAAGTCTATGATTCGGACTGCAACGGGAAGGTCTCCTTTAAAGATATCATGGAGGTTTTGCGTGACTTATCAGGATCTTTCATGTCTGATGAGCAAAGAGAGGTATGTTATGGAAAGTTGTTTAGGTTTACAAAAAGTGACTAACTTTAAAAGAATGAAACATCATAATCTACTGAAACCTTCTTACTACCGAGATGAGACATCATATAATCTACTGAAACCTTCTTACTACCGAGATGAGACATCATATAATCTGCTGAAACCTTCTTACTACCGAGAATGAGCCATCATATAATCTACTGAAAACCTTCTTACTACCGAGTTATGATTGTTCTGGAGAAACTCATTTCAGCTAAACTTTTCCTCATTTTACCTGTTTTGTTGATCCATTACTAATTTGACATATCAGACTTTGAGATAAATGCTACAGATTTTCCTTTTGTGTTTTCTCATGTTCACCAATCTTGAACACTAGAAATCCCAATCTTTGCTTTATCTTTATTGATTAGAATCATGATCAGTGTATAAAAATAGTAAGCAAGTGTTTTGAGTTTGATCACGAGTCTTGTGTTTGTTTACTTGTATGGTGTAGCAAGTACTGAGCCAGGTTTTGAAGGAATCAGGATACACAAGTGACTCATTCTTAACACTGGAGGATTTCATTAAGGTACAAATTTTTAATTGTTGTGATTGTTATCATAAGAAACGCATAGTTACATTCCTAGAATCTTAAACCTGCATCTCCTCTCTTGTGTCTCTAATGTCACAGATCTTTGGAAGTAGTAGACCAGAGATGGACGTTGAAATACCTGTGGATTAGTTCTATGATCAAACTCATCACTTAAATCTCAAATCTTGTATTTTGTCCACTCTGTTACCAAAATAATCCTCGTTAATTGAACACACTATTTAGGCCTGGGCATGAGACAGATTCCGTTATTTTGACCGCTACTTGCGGGTATCTCAATCCTTTCTTGTACTTAGTTTGCTAAAAGCGGATATCTGGTTAACCCGATACCTATCCAAAATTCTAAAGTTTGCGGGTTATTTGTTTTGCTACGAGAACTGAGTACTTGTTAAGTAACGCACACCAAGTAACAAACAAGTGAAAAGAAGTTTTGGACCTGTTATTTGTCCGGAACTTGTACGGGTAAGAGTATTGGATGGATACGGATACCCATATCAAGGCCCACCATTGCTTGTCTGCATAGTTCTTTCCTGAATTGGAAAGAAGATAGCATAAGTAATTATTTACATTTTAAACTAATGGGTTAAAGAACAAAAATATATACTACTAATTAAGGTAATTATTAATTAATATGCAAAACCAGTATTTGTATTGTCAACGTAATTACTAATTATATTGACAAATCGAATGTGGACAAGAAGTTTTATTAATGTGACGTGACGTATTAAAGTAGCATTGAAACCTACTACTTTTTTATTTTATTTTAGTATTTTTTTTTCTTTTGTGAAGACCTACTACTTTTGATTATTCATTACTATTATTGCATCCACACAAGTTTCTATATTAATCAAAAGAATGTAAAACGTCATCGTTTCGCTTCATATCGTGACCACTTTATTCTCACCTACTATAAGGTCCACCACCAGTTACAGTTTCGTTTCCCCAGTCCAAAAATAATATCTTCGCCATTCCTTTTTAAACAAGCTTTTTTTTTTTCTCTTTTTTCTTCTAAAGAGTCGTCCGTCTAGTAATGGCGGCGAAGCAACCAGGTTCGTTTAAGCAAGGAATTCTCGAGAAACGAGAGAGGCTTCTTTCTAATAACGGTTTTCCCGATTTCCGATTCACCGACATCGAATCTAATGATATTAATCTTGAAGGAGATAATAACTATGGAAGAACTAGGTTATGTTGCTGTTGTTCCTGTGGTAATCTATCTAATAAAATCTCTGGATTTTTCAACGAAGTTAAAGATGTAGCGAGGAAGGCTTGGGATATGGGAGTATCTGATCCGAGAAAGATCGTCTTCTCTGCGAAGATTGGTCTTGCTCTGACGATTGTTGCGCTTTTGATTTTTTATCAAGAACCTAATCCGGATCTTAGCCGTTACTCTGTTTGGGCTATTCTTACTGTCGTCGTCGTCTTCGAGTTCACGATTGGTAAATCTAGATCACGAATTAGAAACTATTCACTTCGAATTCGAGTTTTCTGATTTGATTTGTTTCCTCCCTTGATTAAAAATGAACCGTACATCGTTGCTTTGGAAATTCGTCGTTTTCTTCTTCTTTTTAATAATTAAAATGTTTGGGTTTTGTTTTTGACTGATGTTGACAATAGGAGCTACGCTAAGCAAAGGGTTTAATCGAGCACTTGGGACTTTATCAGCTGGTGGTCTTGCCCTTGGAATGGCTGAGCTCTCTACACTATTTGGCGATGGGGAAGAGCTTTTCTGCACTGTTAGTATCTTCTGCATTGGTAATGTTGTAAACGATCTCTTCAATTCTTTTAAATCAGTTAGTTTTTGGGGGTTTTCTCTTTGCTTATTTTGTGTTTCTGTCTTACAGGGTTCATTGCAACTTTCATGAAATTATACCCGGCGATGAAAGCTTATGAATATGGGTTTAGGGTTTTCTTGCTTACATATTGCTATATTCTCATTTCTGGGTTCAGAACAGGACAGTTCATAGAAGTGGCTATCTCTAGGTTTCTGCTTATAGCTCTTGGCGCTGGTGTTAGTTTAGGTGTCAATATGTTTATCTATCCCATATGGGCTGGGGAGGATCTTCATAATCTTGTTGTCAAGAATTTTATGAACGTCGCAACTTCCCTTGAAGGTTAGTAAAGGTTTTGGCTTCCTGAGTCTCATGAATAAGATGCTGGAATTCTTAAACGAAGGTTCTTGGTTTGGTCTTTCAGGTTGTGTGAATGGATACCTCCACTGTGTAGAATACAAGAGAATCCCATCCAAAATCCTCACTTACCAAGCTTCAGAGGATCCAGTTTACAAGGGTTACAGATCAGCGGTTGAATCAACTAGCCAAGAAGAGTCTTTGGTATGTGTCCTTGTGTAATCATCCTTAAATGTTTTTTTCTTCTTCCCTTGGTTCTAGTCTCTGAGTTAGTTTGTTTTTTCTCTGTTGAATCTGCAAAGATGAGCTTTGCAATTTGGGAGCCACCTCACGGACCGTACAAGTCATTTAACTACCCATGGAAGAACTATGTTAATCTCAGCGGCGCCCTCAAGCATTGTGCATTCACTGTTATGGCATTACACGGCTGCATTCTCTCAGAAATCCAGGTAACAACATAGTAAATAACTTTTGTGGATGTACTAAGAGAGATTCAGATACTTGTGGATTTAGATAGAACCAAAAGTAGTAATCAGAATTTGAGAAATCAGCTGTTCATGAATCAAGCTTCAACTGAAAACATTTCACAGGCACCAGAGGAACGGAGACAAGTTTTTCGGGAAGAACTCCAGAGAGTTGGCGTAGCAGGAGCCAACTTGTTAAGAGAGCTCGGTGAAAAGGTGAAGAAGATGGAGAAGATAGGAGCACTCGACCTTCTTTTCGAAGTACACCTAGCTGCAGAAGAATTACAGCACAAGATCGACAAGAAATCTTACCTCCTCGTCAATTCCGAATGCTGGGAGATCGGAAACCGATCCGCCAAGGAATCTAACTCAGACCCTCAAGAGCAGCTCTCCCTCGAAGATTTGGAGCCACCAGAGAACCAAGCAGCACCCATCTACGCCTGCAAATCCCTAAGCGAGGCAGTTCTAGAGATACCTGCTAGCTGGGGCGAGAAGAATCATCGTGAGCCGTTGAACCATAGACCAACTTTCTCAAAACAAGTATCATGGCCTGCACGGCTTGTGCTTCCGCCGCATATGGAGACAATGAACGGAGCTTCACCGCTGGTGGAGACAACAAAAACGTACGAAAGCGCGAGTGCATTATCACTTGCAACATTCGCGTCTCTCCTGATCGAGTTCGTCGCTCGGTTGCAGAATGTGGTTGACGCCTTCCAGGAGTTAAGTACGAAAGCTAATTTCAAGGAGCCGGAGATTGTTGCGGATGAAGACTTGTCCGGAGAAAGAGTCGGACTTGGCACGAAGATCCGCAGGTGTTTCGGGATGTAAGTTTTTTTGTATTTACATCGTCGTTTAACTCAAAAGCACAAGAGATTATAGTCTAAACAGTAAACTAGTAACCCCAACTCCAAGTAAACATCTAAATTAGTGAATAATGGTAAAGAAAACAGATGCTTTTTAACCCTTTTAATATTAGAAATGTGTATGATACAATTTTCCACATATATAGTAATAACACAAATGAAAATCTATGAGCTGAGTGTATTTTATATTGGTTTGTGTTTGAATGAATGACTTACGTGTCGAGCCTTTCAATGATCTACGCAATCTGTCTGAACATGACGCGTGGAGCTAAAAATGCGACCACGGCAGATCCAAAAATTCAATGCACAAACAACAAAAAAATATCAAGAAACCACCAATCGTAGAATGTTCAGATTTTTTATAAGATGACGTTATGTTAAAGAGTTACCTGACCAGTGAATTTTTTTTTTAACATCATAATAATCTTCATTCAAATAAAGAAAGTTGCAAGTCACTTGGACTCTACAAGTCATTCCGGCAAAGATTTCCACTAACGAAATCAACTAAAGAGGTAAGTTAACATTTATCAAAAATTTCCACTAACGGGATCAACTAAAGAGGTAAGTTAACATCTATCAAAGCATAACAAGTAGGACATCAGCTTATTGTTTTGTCCATCCTTTCCGAACACTTATTTCCTTCCCTACTTGCATAACCAAATTTCCATGATCTTCTTTCTCCATATCTTACAAAATCCTTTGTAACTGAGGCGAGATTTGGCCAGCTGTTGGGTTCCTTTATGGCCTGAATCAAGCTCCTATAGTCTGTCTCAAACATAACATTCTCCACCTGCAAGTTGTTAAGGCAAAAGATAGACCATATGAAACAAATCGATTGTTGAATAGATTTGTGTTATTGATCTTAGGGCAACCCCTAGAGTTTATATAGGAATTACAAACTTGAAACCCCTAGAGTTTATATAGGAATTACAAACTTGACTAACAAGTAAAATATCTTAAAGAGTATATTTTCTATTCTCCGAATACTGCCTTTGTCTTTATTATTGGAATATTTTCATTCCCTGAATGTTTCCAATTCCTTGAGCATAATATTTCCATTCTTGCTCTAACACCCTCCCTCAAGCTGGTGAGTGAAGATCTCGAACTCCAAGCTTGCCAATGAAGTCAATGAAGTCGCTTTTGCCAAGTGCCTTCGTGAAGCAATCAGCTAGTTGTTCCTTAGTGTTAACATGGATTGTCTGAATCGTACCCTTTTGCACTTCGTCTCGAACAAAATGGCAATCTATTTCGATATGTTTCGTCCGCTCATGAAAAACTGGATTTGCAGCTAGGTGAATGGCTGCTGAATTATCATATAACATGGGAATTGGATCAACTATATAGACGCCAAATGAATAAAGAAGAGCCTTGAGCCAAATGAGTTCGCTTGTGCCAAGTGCCATTGATCTATATTCTACTTCAGCCGAAGATCTAGAGACAACTTGCTGTTTTTGTGATTTCCAGGAGATTGGGGAATTGCCGAGTTTAATGATCCAACCGGATTGTGATCTTCTCGTTGCTTGACATCCTGCCTAATCTGAATCACACCAAGCCATTAAACGCAGTGGTGTATGAGCTTTGAGAAAAATATCTTGACCCGGATGTGTCTTGAGATATAGGACTATTCTTAGAGCCGCTTCCCAATGATCTTCTCTAGGTTCTTGCATAAATTGAGCCAAGACATGTATTGAATAAGAAATATCAGGTCGTGTGTTGCCTAGATAAATGAGCCTTCCGATCAATCTCCTATATTTGGTCGGGTCAGCGAGAGGAGGTCCGGACGCTAAGGAGAGTCGATGGTTCTGCTCAAGTGGAGTAGCCGCGGGTCGTGATGCGAAGAGACCGGTTTCAGCTAGTATATCAAGATGGTTCTGCTCAAGTGGAGTAGCCGCGGGTCGTGATGCGAAGAGACCGGTTTCAGCTAGTATATCAAGAGTATAGGCTCTCTGACACAAATAAATGCCTTGAGGGTTTCTAGCCACTTCGATGCTTTGAGAATGCCTAGGTCCTTCATGTGAAAACGTGAGCTAAGAAACTCTTTGAATTCAGAGATAAGATCTGTAGTACTTCTCATGATGATTAAGTCATCAACATAGACTAGAACATGAAAAGAATTAGCACCGCATTTATATGTGAAAAGAGAGTAATATGAAACCGATTGTTGAAAACCATAAGTGATCATAGCATCATGAAGTTTCTCAAACCAACATCTTAGTGCTTGTCGTAGGCCATAGAGTGATTTGTGTAAACGAAAGACATGTCGAGAAGTTGGTCCGTGAAATCCCGGTGGTAATTTCATGTAGACTTCTTCATGAAGATCACCGTGTAAAAAAGCATTATGCACGTCCATCTGATGAACTTCCCAGTCTTTAGATGCTGCAATCTGAAGAAACGTACTGTACTGTAGTCATCTTTGCAACCGGGGCAAACGTTTCATTAAAATCTACTCCGTCTTTCTGATTATTTCCTTGAGCGACTAAACGAGCTTTATGTCTTGCTAGTTCACCATCTGATTTGTATTTAAGTTTAAAAACCCATTGACTGCCTAGGGCTTCCTTGCTTGGAGGTAGTTCCACAATAGTCCACGTACCATTCTCTTCTAGAGCATTTATCTCGGCTCATACTGCTTCTTGCCAGTTAGGATCCTCAACAGCTTTATGATAAGATTTAGGTTCTACTCCCTTTGTAATTGCCGGTAAAATTTTTTGATGATGTGGACAGAACCGAAGACAGTTTACATAAGCGAAAATAGGATACTCAGCCGAGGAAGGAACCCTAGAAGCAGCTAAAACCGTGTTGGTCACGTAATCGGAAAAGTATGATGGAGCCAACTTATCCCTTGCACTACGACGTGGTGGTGGAGCGGTGGGGCTACTATCGTCTCGCCCTCCCTGTCCTCGTGCACCTCATGATTATCACCTGGCTCCGTAGAAGACGAGCTCGCCTCGGATGTGGTGTCCTCAGCTTGAGCTGCGGAGTTATCAAGTGTAACAACCAAGTCGGGACTTTTGAGAGGTGAAACAGGATGTTCATGCTCGACTTCAACTGGATCTGGTGTTGTGAGAAGCAAGACATGATCAACTAGTGGCTGAGAAGTTGTCAAGAAGTCGTCATCGGAGTGATGTGTCGGAGCTGGATTGGAGATGAACCCGTGTTGATAGGGAAATTCAGACTCAGAGAAAACAACATCACGAGAAAAAAAAATACGTCCAGTTTCAGAATCCAACACTTTCCAACCCTTTTTGCCATTTGGATAACCAATAAATATACCCTTACGACTTCGTGAAGCAAACTTGTCCCCTTTTGTACCTTGATTGTGTGCATAGCATACACAGTCGAATGTCCTAAAGTGTGTTAAAGGCGGTTTCCTATTGTACAACACCTCAAACGGACTTTTCCCATTGGCGGAGTTCGACCGAACAAAAGCATAGTTCGGTCGAACTGAGCTCCGGATCTGCATAATTGCTTTCTTTCCTTTGCTCCAGCTCTATAACAGCAATGTCTTGTATTGGCCACGTCCTGACCTGTAAAAGACT
>CM071721.1:3409780-3422800 GCA_036630335.1 Physaria fendleri | reverse complement strand
CAGCTGAACATGTACCACTTGAGGTGCAAGTACCACGACTCCCATTGATACCATTACTTGCTATAGCTCCTCGATCTATATAATTGATCAAGTTGATTACACAAAACACACAAAGAAGCCTGCAGAGATAGCCACAAATAAACACAAGAATAAGACTAAATAAGTGATAAGTAAATAAAAGCATTCCCAAAAACATCCATCAACTAAAGCACTAAACACACACGAATACACACTTCTCAACAGTTCAATGACCAAGGAATTGCTAAAAACTAGTCCACAAATAGTTTTTTTTATACTCAAAAGTTCTCCATTTCCTCAGAAGGTTAACAAGTGATAAGAGGGTTATACTAATAAGAATTGCATCTTTATTCCCACTTAAAAGCAAATTATTATTCTAAGCTTATTTTAACGAATTTGCTCTCCATCAATTTGCTTATTCCAGAAGACTAAATTTGACCCAGAATTTGATATCTAAGTAGACTCGCAAATTGAAACAAAAAGGTCCTTAAATAGAACCGATTAGCAGATTTTCCTGCGTAAACAACAAAGTTTTCTACTTCATTCATACCATGAACTTATAAAGCTTCTAACTTTTGCACTGCCAAAGACGCATAAACAATGAAGAATACAGAAACATTTACTTTTTGGGGGTAAACCATGAAGGCTCTGCGTCTGCTATCTGATCTTTGATCGAATCTGAATCCCTCTCCAGAATTCTAGTGTTTTGACCACGATCACCTTCTCTATCGACGTCCATGGGAAGTTTGGTTATCTCAAATATCCAGATTTAGGATATTCCATGGGAGTCCATTTCTGAAGAGGGAAGAAAAACAAAAATAACTCGGTCTTCTTAAGTTTTGTTTTTTCCTCTTAATTTTTTGTTTTCTCATGGGAACCAATGGCTAGGCTGGGTTGGTCCGATCTGGGATATACTGGTTTGGGATGGTTAGGATCTGGGCTAGTATGGTCTGAGATGGACTGAGCTGCTCCGGGGTGGTATGAGCGAAGAAATGAACTCTTAATCATCACCGCCAAATCCATGGATAAGCGTACAAGTTTGATCATCTTCTTGATTGTATAACAACACATAGAGCCTAGAACTGATCTTCCTTGGAATTTAAACGGTCATATATAATTCCATAGTTTGATTTGCTTTACCAATGAACTTGGACAAAGACTCACTGAACTTGGACAAAAGCCTCACTGAACTCAGTTTTTGGAATCACACTTCCTTTTTGGACTCTAAATCATTCATCAATACTTCAATTAGATGATGTTTTGGTGTTTTTGTCAGAAACATATGCAGATAATTTGTCAGTGAATCTGATTCAGACCATGGAACAAAACATGATAATAAATGAACATTGGAGATTCTTCTACTCAAATCCAATAATTTTCTTCAATCCAGGAAACAACCCAGAAAACGAAGACATAGAAGAAGAAGATTCCACTGTTTTGTCAGAATCAAAACACTCTTTTTCCACCATTTCTTTCACAGATCTAACAGTCCACCATTTCTTTCACAGATCTAACAGATAAAGGTTGAAAGTCTCCACTCCATTCATCAACAAACTCTCTAACCAAACTCAATTTCTCTTCTTCTCCAATATTCCTCCATTTGTTCCTCATCTCATCTTCTTTTAGATCCATTTGTCTACAAAACTCTCCCCATAGAATCTCACCGCTCCTCTTCATCGCTTCTCGTCTCTGTTCTGAGACTGTGTTCGCTTTCCCGATTTCTCTTGCCAAATCTTTCGCCAGCTCTGAATCGTTCATAGTTTTCTTCTTCCTCATCTTGGGCCTCCTTATCCTGATGATGTCATCGTCTTCGTCGTCTCTTCTTATGCACTGAATTTGGGTTACGGGTCGGGTCAACAGATGTTGGTGAGGGTCCCGATTCCGAGTAAAGGAAGTGTTTTGGGGAAGAAGATGAAGTAATCTCAGCGACATTTCTTTGCTCTCTCTCTTCTGCCCGTACCCCGTATTTCCAAATCGGTAATAATCCTTTAATATAAACCATTTACTCCAAAGGTCGAGCCTTTCTACCTAATACGGAACAAATACTTGTTTTTCTTTTTTTCTTTTGCCAAAGGTGGAACCTTTCGTGATATTAGAACTTGACTGAAACAGTAATTACAAGAAAATAGATTTAGAACTCTTTAAATATCGAACAAGTTTGTGTTTTTGTGAAGCGAAAATCCTACAAATTTCATCAAAATATGATTCATTTACAGTTAAAACCAATAGGTGGAACCTTCAAGGCATTTGAGCTTCCATCTGCCTAAACAAGTCTCTGTTTTTACTCTTAGTGTCTCCTGTCTTCACTCTGTTTTCAAGTTGGTGAGAATGAGTTCCCCTAAAATATCAACCCACGTGTCAGGAACACCAGGTAGGCACCAATGCATACAGTCTTGTCCCCATATTGCCACTGCGCCTTGCTTCCCTAACCAGTGCGCCTTGCTTCCCTAACCAGATAGCAGGATGGGCATCTGCTCTGAATTCGCTTAGATGGGTCAGATCAAGTAACTTTATCTTTGTGGTTTGCAACTCCTTTTTGATGATATTGTTAATCTTTCTTGCTTCTTTGTTCACACCATTGTTCCTGGGATCAAACCACAAGTCAAGCTGTCTAGGTCTTAGTATCAACATCATTTATCAGAATTTAGTAGGATTCAATTGCAAACGAATATATTTTCCACAAGGACTGAGATTAAGAAGTCAGACTAGCTCAGTAAAGCTCGTTACCATACCTGGTTTTCTTCGAGTGGCTTATCGAGTAAACAACTTCCATTCTGGTTCCAATCACCACCAAAGAAATGCCTTGGTGATTGCAAACGCCAGAACTTGAGGGTTTTTGCAGGGACTTCTCTTTGGATATAAGAAACCATATGTTGGATAACTACTTCAAATCCTTGCAATATGTCAAGAGGAGGATTTATCGGCTTTCCCTTTCGATTCGATAGAAGACAAGAGGTGCCTCTTTAGGAAACTTATCATAACCCCACCTAAACCCAAAAACCAGACATAAATACTCCGATTAATTTCTTCACAAGTAGAAAGAACAGTGAGTAAAACAGAAAATCCAATGGGTGAAAGATAAAATTATTTACCAATGACCAGAATTAAATATGAGAACATCGTAGAATCTAGTGATGTTGATCCATTCCTTTGCAGGAACATCAACATCAACTCGATATGTTCCTTTCACTCCATCTCGATTAGCTTCTGCAGAAGGTTTTGGCTGCCACCTTTTATCATGTCAGTATAAAAGAACACAAAGCTGGACAAATTAAACATTTACAAAAACACATTCATCACGTTTCTAAGTTTCAAATGTAGATTTAATCTAAGAGATTCACAATTCAGTAATGGCAAGAAGACTTCAATGGCATTCACAGATGAAAACAAGAACTGAAGTTCCTCTTAAGATTCTTAAAGATTTTCAGAACCCACCAAAAAAGCCTATTACTCCGTAATCTTAATCGAACACCAAAAAAGCCTATTACTCCGTAATCTTAATCGAACATCCTAACACTGAATTTGGATTTGTGCCTTCACTTATCAAAAATTTGATCCTTGTAGAGGTAAGTGACAAAAATTGATCCTTCCTTTAGATTTCAAACTAAAGAAGTAAGAAAGCTTACTGATAATTAGCGAGAAGAACAGCTCTGTGATAAGCAACAGTGACATTGAACTTAGGGAAGTAAGCTCCACGCCAAGCTTTCTTCTTTTTCCACTTCACACTTAGGGAAGTAAGCTCCACGCCAAGCTTTCTTCTTTTTCCACTTCACAGCACTAGGATCAGCCACTCTAAGTATACACAAGAACGAAACCAAAAAATTCTCATTAAGAGAATCCCCAACAAACCCAACATTCTTATTCCTCATCGACCCTAGAAATCTAGTCGGGTCAATTCGACTCAATCCACAGCTATCAGGAACCCATCTCCATGAATTGATAATATCCATATTTTCTCGCTTGTTCTTTAAGCAATTCCAAGCGTTTCGGTGAAAAGGGCAAGTCTCGTCGTAGATAGGTTTCGGAGTTTCTGGATTGAAGACCCATTTGCCGGAGAATAGATCACACAACGGAGGTGAGACGAGGTTTGAAGTGATCGGACGGCGGAAAAGGATTAAGGAATAAAAGAGAAGTAAGAGGATAGAAAGGAGTAGAAGACGTGGAAGAAGTAAAGATCTGAGCTTTGACGACATTGTCGTGTAGATTCGTCTGGATCCAAACTCCATTGAATCACACGAACAATCTGAAGAGAAACACTGAAGAAATCAATCTCGCGGCTAAACCGGTACTTTGTTCCGGTTCGGTTTAATTTTCTCCGGTTTGAATTATACTTCGGTTTCATTGAATTAAACTAATCCAATCTCCTTCTTTTGCTGATCATTCATATCTTCTCCTCATCCCCCATTTGGTGTACTTCTTCAAATCTCCTGTGAGTCAACAAATGTGTGTGTTTATATATACATGTCTTATATAGAAGTCTGACTTTTTTTTTCTGGGTAATATCATAATCGCCTGCATTGTCTGCATCAGTCTTCTTTGATTATGTAAAATTATGGCGTTTGATTTTAGTTAATTTCTTGATTTTACCAGTAAGATCTTGTTGATATTTGTTATAGCTGATGATTTTGTGGACTAGATTGGTCTCCCTTTTGGTATGTGTGTGATACTGAATCAATAGCTTTTGTTTTTTATGTCTCCGATTTGGATCTTGTGAAAAAAACGAATCTTTAATTTTAGAACAGTGAGATTGTAAGTTTGTTTTGCTGCTACACAAGTTTTTTCACATCCAAGTTAATGTTTTTTTCAACGCCTGTCTTGAATTAGTTTGCAGAAATGGAGACTGGTGCTGGTATAGGTGTGTACCCTTTACACCGCTGCAAAACCATTTACCTAGTGAGTGGTGTTGAGCTGAATCTATAATTTCTTTGAGTTTTTGGGTCAGAATATATGGGGGTTTTGCTGCTGACTCCTTTTTTTTTTCAGGTGAGACATGCTCAGGGGATTCACAATGTTGATGGGGGACATGCTCAGGGGATTCACAATGTTGATGGGGAAAAGAACTACAAGGCATATATGTCTCAGGAGTACTTTGATGCAGAGTTGACCAAACTTGGGTGGAAACAGGTATGTAGATTAAAAGAGCTGCACTTGAACATCTTTATTCAAAAATGTAATACAGATTCATCTATTTCAATTTCAGTTACTGAATTGATGGATACTCTTGGTGACAGGTAGAGAGTTTGCGCAGACATGTTCATTCTAGTGGACTTCACAAGAAGATCGAACTGGTCATCTCGTCTCCCCTGATGAGGTACAATAGCCATTACTCTAATTGGTTGACCAGTGTGTTATTCGATTTCTTCACAGACTAACAGATTGTGTGATACTGTGTACTTTGCGTGTATACTGTGTACTTTGCGTGTTTTGCTCTAAATATGTAGAACGTTACAAACTGCTGTTGGTGTTTTTGGTGGAGAGGGCTACACAGAAATGAGTGATGTACTACCTCTAATGGTAGCAAATGCAGGAAATAGCAGCCGTGCAGCTATATCGAGTTTAAACTGCCCACCAATTATTACAGAGGAATCTTGCAGAGAACATTTGGTATGCCTTTCTAGTGTAATACATACTTAAGCTAGAGCGACTAAATTGAATAGAATTGTATTTAAGACTAGGTTTGGCAGTAAAAATATTTACACTCCTATTCACACCACTTGAAGTGGCCATGAAACATCCACTATTCTCAATTCTCTATGAAAGAGACCTATTTGAGTTTTATTCTCTATGCTTAGCTGCATCAAGTTTTCACTTTTGTGTTCCATTTTTTTTGTACACAGGGAGTGCATCCATGTGATCAGAGGAGAAGTATCAGTGATTATAAGTTTTTTTTCCCGGCAGTTGACTTTTCCCTGGCAAGTAAAATTGAGTCTTAGATGTGCCTGACATTGAGAAAGAGACCTATTTGAGTTTTATTCTCTATGCTTAGCTGCATCAAGTTTTCACTTTTGTGTTCCAATTTTTTGTACACAGGGAGTGCATCCATGTGATCAGAGGAGAAGTATCAGTGATTATAAGTTTTTCTTCCCGGCAGTTGACTTTTCCCTGGCAAGTAAAATTGAGTCTTAGATGTGCCTGACATTGATTTTCCCGGCAGTTGACTTTTCCCTGGCAAGTAAAATTGAGTCTTAGATGTGCCTGACATTGATTATTACTTGTATGTGCATCAAAATGACTCCTACTTGTATGTGCATCAAAATGACTCCTGACATTCAAATTTGAGTTCAGATAGAAAGCGACGATGACAAATTATGGAAGGCTGACGTTAGAGAAACTAATGAAGAACTTGCAGCTAGAGGAAAAAAGTTCTTGAACTGGTAAATTCTCTTTTATACCTAACCTAAAACATATGGAGGCAAGTTAGTTCCTCTTCATAGACTGCGAAACTTGAAATTTGGAAAACATCATCTTAACTTCCCGGACAGTGTTAATTTGAGACAATCAGTATCAATTTCTAAAGAAGATTCTTGTACCCTCTGAAGTTTGTATCTTTCAATATACTATCTTCTATATAGAATTTGATTAATCTTCAGTCTTCATGGTGATGGAATTAGAACTGAGTTTGATGGCTTGTTTTGGATTTGTAGGCTATGGACAAGGAAAGAAAAAGAGATAGCGATTGTGACACACAGTGGCTTCTTGTTTCACACATTGAATGCACTACAAAATGAGTGTCATCCAGACATTAAGAAGGAAATTTGCAACCAGTAAGCTCTACACTCTTTGTCAGTAAATTTTAATCTATTGAGGATTATAATTAGAATTTGATTTGCAGCTTTGCGAATTGCGAGCTACGTTCAATGGTCATCGTCGATAGAAGGTTTACAACTTTCTACATTCATTATACTTGCCATTGGCTTAGAATACCAATTCAAGTATAGTCTCTAATGTGATTTTTTATCACGTTTGAATTTCACAGTATGTTGGGATCAGACACTTCAGTGACTGATTATATGTTTGAATTTCACAGTATGTTGGGATCAGACACTTCAGTGACTGATTATCCAGGGAAGATTCCAAAGGGGATTGATCTTCCAAGTGATGCTGTTGTGAAGCCTAGGAGATTTGCAGCTAGAACAAAGCGCATTAAGTAAGCTGAAAAAGAAGCAGTCTGAATATCAGAAGTTGAAGACTATGGATTATATGTATATGTTAATTTACATTAAAAGTAAGATGTTGAGAGTTTTGTTTGACAAACCTGTCACTTGAAAATTGGTTTCTCCATTTTTGAGAGCATCAGGGGGTATTACAGGAGCTGTCATACTTCACCACGAAGTGAGAGAAGTTCAAGAAGTAATATAGAATTAAATGTCTAAAGCATTAAAAGTAACTTAGGGATCTTTGATTCCCTAGATGATTTGATAAAATATGAGTTATCTATGCATGAAATTATTTAACGTACGCAGTTGTAGGGGTCACAATGACATCAACGTCACTAAAGATATTCATGTGATACTCCATCAATCGTCGCCTGCAACAAAAAAAATTTATATCGATATTGGCATAAGGGTATGATGTTATGTTCTCGCTGAAGCAGCCAGCCTCTATTGTTAAAGTCAATCATATGCTCATAATCCTAATTTTCCAGAACTTATCCGTGGCATTTCATCCAGAAACTTGCTCCTGTAATTTTAGAAGCGAAAGTGAGAGCTGTAGATATTTCTATTGGCGTTTACCTTCTTGGTGATTGGAGCTAGTTCCTGAAATACCAAAATCGATTCAAGATCAGGTAAGGAGCCAGTACTATGTACCACCTCTTACCACATTACTTTCTACCTTAATCTTTTAAAATGCAAGTATTATTTATGTGCGGCCAATATGAGTTTTAAGATGTGCTGAGAGAGAGAGAGTGAGAGTACCTCAACTGCAGCAGCTAAACCAAGGATGGTAGCTTCAGCCCAAGGTCTTCCCATTATTTGTAATCCTATGGGAAGCCCTTCCTTATCATAGCCAATCTGCGTTTAGTTTTGTTTTGTTTGCAAAAATGTTAAACATAGTGAAATAAGTAACATGATAAGTCTATGTTTTAGTTAAAAAACTTTTAAAAATTGCTTACAGGGATAGATATGGCTGGAAAGCCTAGGAGATTTGCAGCCAGAACAAAGCGCATTAAGTAAGCTGGAAAAAGAAGAAGTCTGGATATCAGAAATCGAAGACTCTGGATTACATGTATATGAATTAATCTACATTAGAATAAGATGTTAAAAGTTTTGTTTGACAAACCTGTCACTTGAAAATTGGTTTCTCCATTTTTGAGAGCATCAGGGGGTATTACAGGAGCTGTCATACTTCACCACGAAGTGAGAGAAGTTCAAGAAGTAATATAGAATTAAATGTCTAAAGCATTAAAAGTAACTTAGGGATCTTTGATTCCCTAGATGATTTGATAAAATATGAGTTATCTATGCATGAAATTATTTAACGTACGCAGTTGTAGGGGTCACAATGACATCAACAAGTAACTTAGGGATCTTTGATTCCCTAGATGATTTGATAAAATATGAGTTATCTATGCATGAAATTATTTAACGTACGCAGTTGTAGGGGTCACAATGACATCAACGTCACTAAAGATATTCATGTGATACTCCATCAATCTTCGCCTGCAACAAAAATTTTATATCAATATAGGCATACAGGTATGATGTTATGTTCTCGCTGAAGCAACAGCCTCTATAGTTAAACTCAGTCATCTAATCATAATCCTAATTTTCCAGAAACCAGACTTTTATCAGTGGCACTTCATGCAGAAACTTGCTCCTGTAATTTTAGAAGCGAAAGTGAGAGCTGTAGATATTTCTATTGGCGTTTACCCAGAAACTTGCTCCTGTAATTTTAGAAGCGAAAGTGAGAGCTGTAGATATTTCTATTGGCGTTTACCTAAGACATTGAGCAGTAATATAGTCTGAAGCAGAGAATGAACGGAAAACTGCAAAGCTCGTACGAGTATCATAAGATAGTTTTGAATTTTTCCTGAAACATAAGACAAAGGTGAGAAGACCAAAGTTCTAATTTACTGCTACTGAAATCACCACAAACAAAAAGGCCTAGAGACATACCCAGCCTCACAGTAAGGAGTAAGAGATGACAATTCTGAAGACCCAATCGAGATAACATGGGCTGCACGCATCTCGTCCAGTTCAGGAACCACTATCTCCACCACCTAATATAAAAACCCACAAAGAGATCATAGCTGAAAGCCTGAAACAATATATTGATAGAAAATCTTAGAGTGAGAGAGACTTATTGATATGATCAGCTTACTTTGTGGCCATAATTGTCTGATAAGAGCTTAAGGATATCTTCACATTTGTCAGAGATGTCAGTTGAATTAACATCATTAAACCACTGCATAGATGAAAACAACGCATTAAATATACACTGAAATAATAAAATCCAACTCAGATAAACTAAGCAAAGGATAGAATATTCACCGGAGAATATTTCCCTAGTCGTAGAGGGCGTACAGCATGGCTTCCGTTGTGAGACAATAACCTTGGAAAACAGGGTGGGTTCTACAGAATAATTGCAAAGACCAAATCATTTGGGAACAGATTGCTTGCCATTATCACTTGAATATATAACAAATGATTGCTATTACATTAAGAAGTGCTTAATACTTTACTCTAGTTTCTTAATTCCTGTGTCTCAGCAAGTAATAGAGATGTATATAAACTGAAACACTTCTACAAACGAATAAATTTCATACTTTTTCATCAAGATATTATGGAGTGCCGTCTAGAATATATTATGAAAAGTTACCGGTCTCAAATTAATTCTATCAGCAGGTGAAGAACCCAAGATTGCAGCATACCTGGAATAACACAGAAAAACTGGATTAGTTAAACAACAGCAGTCAAAACTTTCTGAGTATTTACAAACAAATTCTCCTCTAATCAAAGTTAAACTTACACCAAGAAGGCATCTTCCAAAGATGAAGCAAGGGGACCAATTATTTCCACTGTTCCACCTTCACATAATGACCTGTACAAATGTTATCGGTCAAAACATAAATCAAAAGCCATACATATCAGAACAGATTTTGATTTATCAGATGCAATACATGCTAGATCCTTTTCTAATTAACGTGCCAATAGTTCATCTCTGGCAGCATATAAAGCTGGTCATAGACCAAATTTGGCTTCTCATAATATTTAGCAACAAAATCTAAGAAGTGGAAAAACAGTGTAACAGCTTTCTGTAAGGAATTCTGATTTTCTTAACTCTCACCCAGTCATATCTGTCCGACCGTATGTTGTTTTCAGTCCAATTATACCACAAAGTGATGAATCTCACCCAGTCATATCTGTCCGACCGTATGTTGTTTTCAGTCCAATTATACCACAAAGTGATGAAGGGATACGAACAGAACCTGTAATTCCAGAAACATTTCACCTATTAAATAATGCAGATCACAGGTTAGATCAAACAAATAAAAATAATTTGATACCTCCTCCATCTGTTCCTAGAGCAGCTGAACATAGTCCAGAGGCAACAATAGCTGCTGAACCTGAGGATGATCCTCCCGTATACCTTTTTGGATCATGTGGGTTTCTTGTGGTCCTGTAATGCAGCATACCAGAGGAGCATACTCATGAAAAACTAGAGTGAAGTAATGAAGTAACATATTTAAATAAACCGTGTGTCCTATGAAAAACTAGAGTGAAGTAATGAAGTAACATATTTAAATAAACCGTGTGTCCTCTGCTGCGTAGCTCACCCGTAATTTGAATTGTTCCCAGTGGTCCCCATGCCTAACTCATGCATATTTGCCTTGCCTAGTAAGATTGCACCACAAGAGCGCAGTTTCCAAACAACTGCTGAATCCTTTTCCACAGAACGATCCTCATGCAACCACGTTGTGCCACCTTTAATGAAAAGCCCTATGACAGGTCTGCTGTATCTGGAAGTATTTTAATAACATGTAAGAATGGCACACTCACCTTTTGTCGGATATGGTAAACAATCAATATCGTCTTTGATTGTCACGAAAATTCCATCCAAAACAGATATTGGATTTCCAAAACAGATATTGGATTTCCTACACAGCTCAAACCCGACATGATTAACAGAGATCTCTACAGTCACGTCTAAGAACCTCACTGAAGCTGAAAATCTAAGCAGATACAAAATAGCTGCTGCGGTGATGGAATCTGTTACTAGGAAAAGTATCTTAGAGTCCGCATAATTTACCTTCTTCAAACCTCTGTGTAGAAGCTTCAGCTTGCTTTATGACTTCTTTGGCATCAAAATGAATCAAATATGGTGTTGGAGGCTTGTCGTAGCTAAACTCTTCTATGATTGAGATGATTCTTTTCGCTACCTAGCAATCAGTAACAAGGCTCTCAGTTTGTGCCAAAATAAAAATAAAATAAAGTAACAACACTAAAAATTAAGATGAAAAACCTGCAATGGGGTTGTCAGCTTAGATCTATAAGCATATGCATAATCACGAATCTTCCAATACCGGAAAGAAGACATTGGATCTGCAGGGAAGCTATGAGAAGGATCATACTGAGGAAGACACTTCAAGGCTGTTTCCAGTCTGTGTGTAGGACTTTCACCTTCGCTGACGATGACAACATCAATCTCCGGTTCTAGTTTAAAATCACACACACAATCATCTTTTCGAGGCTTATATAATGATTAAAAGTATGCTTGAGAATGATAAACACAATGGAAGGGAATAAAAGACAAAGAAGAGGAATGTACTTTGAGACGGGAACTCTGGTCTAAACATTGGCTCTTCTGGTATAACTGTGTTGCGAAAAATCTGACATTCACAACGCAGAAAAGCACATAGAGATGTAATCAATCAAAAAATGTAAGCACATTTGACCATCAACAACAACCTTGAGGACCAACAACTAAGGCAAATAATGATAAAGTCAGTGTGATCAAAACATACTTTTGTCATGCCATTGTCTTTCTTTAATGAATCTACAATCAATGAGCCAATAAGTGGCGCTTCAAGCACATTAACGAACAACTTGAATGAAAACCCAGTCAAATGAGGGGCTGCAAGATACAGAAACCATGTATAAGGCATACAGTTCATTAGTAAGATCCAAATTCCAAATCCATAATCAACCAAGTGGAGAAAAACATATCATGTATGTATATACATACTATGAAATTCCGTAAATCCACAAAAATTAATCAACATTTCATAACCGAACCTTTGATGTCTTCAGAAGTATATTTGACAGTAGAAACATCAACTTCACTTGCCCGTTTCATGACCTGATACTTACCCATCTACAAACAAAGTATCAAACAGTTTGAAATTAATCACACGTCTCTACTCTAAAAAAGGGAAAACAAAACACGAAGACGAAACCGATGAAATTTCAGAGAACCAAAGTAAAGAGAAAATTCCGGCTAGCTTAGTCCCTAGAGACACTTGGACTAATTGAAACCTCCAGAAGAAGATTAAGAAACCAGAATCACAAACGAAACGAACAATTGAAACCTCCAGAAGAAGATTAAGAAACCAGAATCACAAACGAAACGAACAATGATTATGGAATATTCCGATTACGAACCTGAAACGAGGAGCTTGAAGACGTTATCTGATCCGATTCGCTGAAGATGATTGATTACTTAAATCGAGGCTGGTGTGAAGAAAGCAGTTGGAAACTTTAATCATATAATATTCAAATGATTTATCTCGATCGTTGAAATGTTCCAACCACATTTCCTCAAATTTACACAAAATCTATTAGTTCGGTTTGATTATATCACTGCGTATTAAATCCTAACCAAAAAAAACAATCATTAATTAATCCATGGAGAGAGTTTTAGCTAACGTCACGGGCGTTCAGATAATCACATCACAGCTTTACAATCATAAATCTGACAGGTAAGCCACGTGTATTAGAACAATAAGTTCACGTTCAAAGTCACCAACACCGTCGCCATGATAATAGAAACAGTTCATCATCA
>CM071721.1:3281883-3292472 GCA_036630335.1 Physaria fendleri | reverse complement strand
CTTCTCCAGCTCCTTGCGCGTCATCTCGCGCGGGTCAGGGAGATCAGGGAAAAAATCCCCATCAATACGGATCCAGGGTCTCTCGTCTGACTCCTCTGTGTCTTCTCTACGTCCTCAAGAGGAATCTCCAACAGGGGCTTTACCCCTCGCCTTGTCTGAGCGGCGCGGTCTATCTCCCATGATCTGCAAAATAAACAAGTAGACTAACACTTATCTAACATCAATTTCAACTATCTATCACCTCATTTCCACAAAAATAGAATTTTCCTAAAAACTTCTATTTTCGGATTTTTGAAAATTAAATGCTAACCTCGTGTTTTTGATGCAAAATAGGTTGCTAGGAAGGTAGAGGCTTGTAAAACTAATTAGCGCATTTTTAAATTATTTTCTAAAATTTTCAAATTCAAATTTTCTAAAAAGCATATAAAACCTAGAGAATGCCGGTTCAAACGAATTTGAAATCGGATATTCCTAACAAAAGATAACAATGTTTTTAGGTAAAAAATGGATCAAATTTGAAAATTTCTTATGTTCTTCGCGTTCTAGGTTCCAAAACCTAAATTCCCTAATTCCAGCCATTCCTAATGATTCAAGTTGCAAATCAATCCTAAACAAGTAGACTAACACTTATCTAACATCAATTTCAACTATCTATCACCTCATTTCCACAAAAATCGAATTTTCCAAAAAAAACTTCTATTTTCGGATTCTTGAAAATTAAATGCTAACCTCGTGTTTTTGATGCGAAATAGGTTGCTAGGAAGGTAGAGGGGAAGATTTTAAGTAAATTTAGGCTTTGAATTATAAGTTTTGGTCAAGTTTTGAGGGTTTGAGAGCAAAAGAGCGATTTGCGGCGGTTTTGGGAGCTTTTGCGAATTCGCTCGAGCTCCCTAGGATTTTTATAAAACTGGGAAAAAGATACGGCCCGAGCGATGTATACAGACATCGCTCGGGCGATTACCTGTCGAGCGTTTTTATAAGGCCCGAGCGTTTTCTGTTGACTTAGCTCGTTTTCTGAAATTCCTTTGTGGTATGTCTTCTCATGGTTTCTTTCTCGTATTTTGTTTAAAAATTTTCCTTCAGAACCCATCTGTAAAAAAAAAGATTAAATAGAAATACAGGGTTGCCTCCCTAGAGCGTTAATTTTATCGTCTTCACCCAAACGTATCAGCACTTCAGTTCGTGCTGATTTGATCGAGACTCTTGTCTCGAATTCCAGGACATTGATTTTGCATGGAATCTTTGTCCTCTCCTTCAGCGCGGGATATCCTTGATTAGGTATTTCTCCTTCGTTGGAATTTGTCGATAAAAGCTTCCTCGATCAAGTCGCACTTCCTTCGAGAATCAGATGGAAGCTTGTTAAACCATTCTCTGGCTTCTCCGGTCAAAGATAGAGGGAAATGTCCTCAATTTCAGATTTTCAACCTTTTTCATTGCTGGTCTAGCTTCGCAAAGGATTTCAAATCTTTTTAAAAGTGATGCGCACTTTCTTTGATGGATCCCTCGTATGGTCTTTTGATTATGATGTCTGCTACTCCTTCAAATTCTCTTCCAAATTCGCCTAATTCTCGATCTCTCTTAACCATACCATTTTTTGATCTCTTTTTTTTTTTATATTTTTCTACAAAACAAAAATTTAGTTAGATAAAGTTAAAATTCCTAATCCTAAATCTAATTCTAATCCTAGGGTTAATCTAATCCTAATATAAATTTAGTTAGATAAAGTTAAAATTCCTAATCCTAAATCTAATTCTAATCCTAGGGTTAATCTAATCCTAATATTTACGACGAAAGAGCGCCCGACCGATGTCGCGAACTTCGCTCGTTTTCTACAAAACGAAAACCTTGTTAGATGAAGTTAAAAACTCCTAATTCTAATCCTAATCCTAATCCTAATTCTAGGGTTAATCTAATCCTAATATTTACGACGGAAGAGCACCCGACCGATGTCGCGAACTTCGCTCGGGCTCAACCACTCTTGGGTGAAACCTGGTGCTTGGCGTCAATAATTACCATTGCCTTCACTGTATTTACAATTTTGCAGTTAAAGCTGGTTGACCTGTTTTGGTCGAAAATCTGTGGCAAAGATGTCAATTATGTCTTCTATAAATTGAATGTTTTTTTTCATCCGCTTTCATTCGCACTTGCATACCAAAAAATTAACTGAAATCGTTTCATTTTAAGAGAAGGCCGAGCTCGAGCTCGTACGAGACATTAGTTTAATCAAGTCATTTTATTTCCTCTCACTATTCTCACTATAGAAAACCAAACTAAAATTCATCTTTTGTATTAGCTTGTAAAAGTAATCCAAAATTGAAGAATAATTTTTTTTCAGTTGATCGACCCCAGTCTACACTAAAAAGACACAACTCTGCATTTATGGTTCAACTATTGGGTTTAAGCTCTTAAAAGTAACCACTCTTGGGTGAAACCTGGTGCTTGATGCAATCTGCCCTATTATCAAAATCCAGGGTAAGAACCCCGGTAAAAAAAAGAATACATGTAGGTTCAAACAACCCAACCCAAAATAAAAACCCAAAAACACCAAAATCCCAATACAAATAAAACCTAAGCTAAGATGTATAAACTAAGAAAATGATCTCCTAGTAGAGAGCCATAGCTGAAGTCCATCACTGTATCGAACCAAACCATCACTTCGAAGAACAACCAGACGATTGTGAACCTGTTTATCAAAGATCCAAACCAAAGTCACCCTGAACAGGGAATCTTGCTATGTTGTCAAGCATTTCTTTTTAGACCAAATAGCATAAATAGCAGCCTAAAATCCATAGTTAATCAAAAAAATTATGCACTTTAGAATATCCCTTCATGATTTGATAACAAAAATCCGAGAGTGAACAGGAGAAGGCCGAACTTAAAGACCTTCCATTAGTAACTTCCAAACCTTCCTTGAATAAGCACGATCATAAAGATATGAGCTTTTGATTCCCAATGTATAAGGAAAAGGCTACAATATGTAAAACTGAAGAATTCTAAAGCTGTAGCAATCCATTGTCTGAAGGACAATCAGAACAAATAAGCCAAAAGAGAAAGGATTTTCCCGAAACATCAATACCACCTAGCCCATATAAGCGCACGGGGCTCTAATCAACATCCAAGTGTGAGCTGAGCTGAAAGACGATGCAAAAAGGTCATCTGAACCACGCCAAAGATGAACACTATACATCAATGAATGAGAATCACGTAATGCTGTCGCAGCAATATGGTCCTAATCGCTTGATAATGGGATTTCTATGACATCGATGTCTTGATCTAGCAACAACCTCCGCCACTGTTTCCATAGACAAGACACCAAGATTAATAAAACCCTTAGGTCTAATCAAACCAACTAAGAATCCCATATTAGACCAATTACCGTAGCAGAAGGAAGTACCTCTTCCAGATTGAGTTTCAACCTTGTGAAAATTCTTGGCCACATCTTGAATTTTTATACTTTTTTTGTACATCAAAGAACAACCAGTAGCCACTGATATAGACCAAATCGAATTTCCGTTAAGAAAATGGATCATCAACCCAACGAACCTAGAGAGTATATGTTTTCGAAACTATTCTCCAAAGCAGCTTTAGGTAACCTTATTTTGAACCTTAAAACTTCGCATACCGAGCCCTTCTTCTTTAGGCAAGCAGAGTCTCTGTACCAGAAAATTTTCACCTTTGAAGTATTTAGTGATGGTCCATCCTAAATAAAAGCAGAACAATGATTCAATAGCATGTCAACATGGAGTTAGAAGATAAAAAAGCAGGCTGTCAAAATTTGACAATACCATAAATCACAGATTTGACAAGTTGCACCCTACCAGCATAAGATAAAAATCGACCTGTCTAGGAGCTAAACTTTGTGCGGATCTTTTCTACCAAAACTGTATAATCTCTGGTTGTCATACGCCTCAGAAGAGGAAGACCAATATATCTAACTGGTCATAAATCCTGAACAAAAGAGAAGGAAGAACAAATCAAAAATCTTATCTAAAGGAGAGAGACCAAACAAAAACAAGGAACTCTTCTCAAGATTCACCATGAGCTCAAACATCTTAGAAAACTAATTTAGTACTGAGACAACTTCATCAATCCACCTCTTTGTTCCCTTATCAAAAATCAATAGACCATCTGTAAAGCACAAGTAAGTTAAACGAAAATTCTTGCAGCGAGGATGATAACTAAATATCCCATTCTGAACACCTTCATCAAGTAGACTAGATAAAACATTAATGCATATGACAAATAAAAAAAGAGAGAATGAACAGCCACACGAAAAGAAGCAATAATACAGACCTCAATCTATGTGATGAAGCAACCAGGAAGCCCAATAACTCACATAACAATCAAAATAAAAAAGGCAGTGAACAAAATCAAAAACATTTGAAATATCTATCTTAATATCGCATTTCTTAAAAACATTGTCTTTACGATAATCAAAAATAAATAAGAACAATTATTTAATTAAACCAAGCTCCACGAACATCAGAAAGAGAGGTTTTATATATTTGGTCAACTCAAAAAGAAAATCTTAAGCATAAAATATTTCTCATGCACTAAAAAGCAGAAATGTGTAACGTGAGCATTTATTTAAATTAATCAAGTCGTAGCAGTTGGAAAACACGAAATAATAAATGTGTATAGTTTTGTCTTATCTCTTCTTCCCCTAGGTTGAAAATGTATTATATTTTTAGTTTAGAGATAATTTACTCTCAATTAAAAGATGAATTTTCTAGACCTATTTACTCTTAACTAAAAGATGATTCGACATTAGATAGACACCTTAATATCCCACCATTTCAAATCCAAAGATTTGCTAACTCAATAGCCTTTGAAAAAAAAAAAAATTACATCCGAATTTTTCTTGGTCGGCAATATATCAGATTTTTAAGTTTTTTATAATCTCAAAATGGTGCACACATAACTTATTTTTACTATTTTATTTTATGGATAAGAATTTTCTGAAATAATCCTTAGAACTGTCATTTTGTAATTTTATTTCCTAACATAAAAGGAAAAGAAACAGATTAAATCTGTTAAATCCAAATTATGAGTCTCGCTTATCAACTTTAAAGATTTTAAATTATGATAAGATAATATTTTAGATTGAATCCCTCGCAATAATAAGTTAAAGACGACTTTGACTCTATATTATCAACCATCATCGAATTAAACAAGTTTTTTTTGTTTAATCTTGGCGAGTTGGCCTAGCTGTTTAATTATTTTAGAAGTGATCACAATTATTACCAAAAAAAGAAAGAAAAATAGAACGTGGGCGCATACTTCCATAAGATAATAAAATAAAACAATACATTTAGTCATGGTGATTAATGATTCTTTTCTATAATCACCATGATTAAGAGTTTGTATTAAATAAAATACATAATATGAAGACTTAGTAAACATATATTATATTTTATGTCAAAAAGTTTTGCATCGATTAAAGAAACTTTGGGGTGTCCAAATCCCATAACAACATCATCTTAGAAAAAGACAGTGTGAGAGAGAAATTAGAAAAAGATGATCGGAGAACTTGTGGATATTCTAACCGGCGTCGGAAACGAGACGACGGAGAAGAAGGTGAAAGGAACGGTGGTTCTTATGCAGAAGAACGTCCTTGCTTTCAACGATTTCAACGCTTCGTTTCTCGATCGCCTTCATGAGTTTCTTGGAAACAAAGTCACTCTTTGTCTTATCAGCTCTGATCTTACTGATGGTATAATAATGTCAACTTTCTTATTGTTTGAAATTTCAATTTTGTGTTCTTCGTTTGTTCTTAAATAAATCTCCATACAATAAAAAAAAAAAAAATAATCCTCCTGCTACATAATATTTGATTTCCTAACTTTTTCTTTCTTATTCAGCCATTTTTTTTTATAAAAAAAAAGAAAATTGTTAAAATTCTCGGAATATATGTAATTAATTAATTTTTTCAAACTTATTAGTCTATACTTTATAATTGTTAGAAATTGTTGATATTCAGATATTAATATTAAAAGGAAATTTGTAGACAAAAATTGAAGAAAAATTTATTGTTAACCTATTACTCTCCATATTATGCATGGTGTTTTATGTTTTGGATCTGGATATTGATTAAAAACTGAAAAAAAAAAAAAACAAAAAAAACAAAAAAAAAGTAGTCTTAAACATGGTGTTTTATGTTTTGGATCTGGATATTGATTAAAAACTGAAAAAAAAAAAAAACAAAAAAAACAAAAAAAAAGTAGTCTTAAAAGTTTAAAAATGCTCTGTATTAACTTAAACGAATCTTTCTTTCTTTTTGTTTTACAACTTTTTACTGAATATTTTTAAATATTATTCTCGATTTTTGTTTATATGATTATATTCCATTTTTGTGCTATGTACATGCAGCGAATGGTTCGGACGGGAAAGTAGGGAAGCCTGCTCATTTGGAGGGTTGGATCACAACAATCACGTCATTAACCGCAGGCGAATCAGCCTTTAAGGTCACGTTCGATTACGACAATGATTTTGGTTACCCTGGAGCATTCTTGATCAAAAACGACCATTTCAGCGAGTTTTTTCTCAAAAGTCTAACTCTTGAAGACGTTCCAGACCATGGCAGAGTCCATTACCTTTGTAATTCATGGGTTTACCCTTCTAAACACTACACTAAAGATCGTGTTTTCTTCTCCAACAAGGTTGTTAAACTCTTCTCAGTTTCTTTTTATGTGACTTAGGTCAGAATTGACGTTTGTAACAATCTTTAAACAAGGTTGTTAAACTCTTCTCAGTTTCTTTTTATGTGACTTAGGTCAGAATTGACGTTTGTAACAATCTTTATTTACTTCTGTTTCAGACTTATGTTCCAAACGAAACACCAGCTCCGCTGCTAAAGTATAGAGAAGAAGAGCTAGTGAGTTTGAGAGGAACCGGTGAAGGAGAGCTTAAAGAATGGGACAGAGTTTATGACTATGCTTACTACAACGATTTAGGTGTGCCATCAAATAATCCACGACCTGTACTTGGAGGGACACAGGAGTATCCTTACCCACGAAGGGGAAGGACCGGGCGAAAACCGACTAAAGAAGATCCTCAAACTGAGAGCAGGTTGCCAGTAACTTCGACTTTAGATATATATGTTCCACGAGATGAGAGATTGGGACACTTGAAGATGTCTGATTTCCTTGCTTATGCTTTAAAAGCTGTCGTTCAGTTTATCCAGCCTGCGCTTGAGACTGTGTTTGATGATACACCAAATGAGTTTGATTCTTTTGAAGATGTGCTTAAGATCTATGAAGAAGGAATCGATTTACCAAACCAAACTTTGATTGATAGTATCGTTAAGAACATACCGATTGAGATATTAAAAGAGATATTCAGAACAGATGGTCAAAAGTTTCTCAAGTTTCCAGTTCCTCAGGTCATTAAAGGTATCCGTATTTCTTATTAGTATGATTCTAAGTAAAAGTTTTTGATGTTACTTATTTCGGGTTTTCGTCTTTTCTAGAGGACAAAATTGCATGGAGAACTGATGAGGAATTTGCTAGAGAAATGTTGGCTGGGGTAAACCCTGTTGTTATTCAACTTCTTCAGGTGAATCTTGATCAACCAATATTTGTTCTCTTAGTTTGTTTTGTTGTCTTACAAGTTAGCTTGCAGGAGTTTCCTCCAAAGAGCAAGCTTGACAGTGAATCATACGGTAACCAGAACAGTATAATCACTAAAAGCCACATAGAACACAACTTAGATGGGCTCACTGTGGAAGAGGTAAAAGAAATTTCATATAAAGCAAAAATTTGTTACCCAGACGATTTGAAATACATTTTCCTTTTGGGATATAAGGCTCTGGAGAAGGAGAGGTTGTTTATATTAGACCACCATGACACACTAATGCCATATCTGAGGCGTATAAACACCACCACCACCAAGACTTATGCGACTAGGACACTTTTGTTCCTTAAAGATGATGCGACCTTGAAGCCATTGGTGATAGAGCTCAGTTTACCTCATCCAGATGGAGACAAATTAGGAGCAGTTAGTGAAGTATATACCCCTGGTGAAGGGGTCAACGACTCACTATGGCAGTTGGCAAAGGCTTTTGTGGGCGTAAATGACTGTGGAAATCATCAGCTTATCAGCCACTGGTAATGGATACTACATTGAGTTAAAACTTATCTATCTTACTTGATCTGAAGTTATATAATTATCTGTTTTGTAGGATGCATACACACGCATCGATTGAACCTTTTGTGATTGCTACGAACAGACAACTGAGCGTTCTTCACCCTGTTTTTAAGCTGCTTAAACCTCATTTCCGTGATACGATGAACATTAATGCGATTGCTAGGCAAATCCTGATCAATAGCGGCGGTATCTTAGAGCTCACTGTGTTCCCTTCTAAATATGCCATGGAAATGTCTTCTTTCATCTATAAGAATCACTGGACTTTCCCTGATCAAGCGTTGCCCGCAGAACTTAAGAAGAGGTATATAATGCATATACACTCACTGTAACCGAGTTTTGTTCTGATTAGTGTTTTATGGATTTTCGAGTGCAGAGGAATGGCTGTTGAGGACCCAGAAGACCCACAGGGGTTACGTCTGAGGATAAAAGACTATCCTTATGCAGTAGATGGGCTTGAGATATGGTATGCTATTGAATCATGGGTCCAAGACTACATTTCTGTCTATTACAAGACTGATGAGGATGTAAAAACCGATACCGAGCTCAAAGCCTGGTGGAAGGAGGTACGAGAAGAAGGTCATGGAGACAAAAAGTTAGAACCATGGTGGCCTAAAATGGAAACCAGAGAAGAACTAGTCAAGTCTTGCACTAATATTAGAGTTAAAAGGGTGTTTTAGTACTTTCTTATATTCTGTTAATTGTGTTGTTAATTAGGTTTTTCTGTTTAATGACTGTTGTTAGTTTGTTATTCCGTAGCTTATTATAAGCTAAACAATGTATTGAGTTTTGGTTAATGAGAAAAAGAGAGTTTTGGTTATATTTCAATATGGTATCAGAGCTGTATTCCGCATCTTCTCTGTGATTTCTCATTCTGCCTTTGTGATTCGATTTCATCTTCTCAATGGAGTTTCAAGCAATTCGCATCCTCCGATTTTGTGTTCGTGGCTTGTTTCTGTGATCTTCATCGGTGTTTTTCCTTTCGCGATCTTGGTTCAGATCTTCTTCCGATCGCATCATTCTTTCGCGATCTTGTTTCTTCCTCAGTTCAGCTGAGTGCTTCTCTTCTCCGCTCGTTTCATCGTTATTCTTGGCTTTCCTCCGCTCCAATTTCTGATAGAATGGATCCAGGAGCTCCAGATCGTGTGAATCAATCGGGTAATCAACAGGTACCTAATGTTGTTTCGTGTGAATCAATCGGGTAATCAACAGGTACCTAATGTTGTTGCTCAATCTTCAGATCAATACAACAATCCTTACTTCTTGCACAATTCGGATCATGCGGGTTTAGTTTTGGTATCCGATAAGTTGACATCTGGTTCCGATTTTCATGCTTGGCGTCGTTGTGTTAGGATGGCCTTAAATGTTCGTAACTCCGATAAGTTGACATCTGGTTCCGATTTTCATGCTTGGCGTCGTTGTGTTAGGATGGCCTTAAATGTTCGTAACAAATTGGGTTTCATTGATGGTTCAATTCCAAAACCACCAGAGAATCATCCAGATTCAGGTTCTTGGTCTAGGTGTAATGATATGGTGGCGACTTGGTTAATGAACTCTGTTTCTAAAAAGATTGGTCAATCTTTGTTGTTCATGTCTACTGCTGAAAGTATTTGGAAGAATTTACTTTCCAGGTTCAAGCAAGATGATGCTCCCAGGGTGTTTGAAATCGAGCAACGTCTAAGCACTATCCAACAAGGAAGTATGGATGTGTGTACCTATTACACAGAGTTAGTTACTCTCTGGGAAGAGTATAAAAATTACGTTGAATTGCCAGTTTGCACTTGTGGGAAGTGTGAATGTAATGCTGCTGCCTTATGGGAAAAATTATAGGTCTAACAATCAGAGGCCAATCTGCACTCATTGTGGCCGTACAGGTCACACTATCCAAAAGTGCTATAAGCTGAATGGATATCCACCAGGGCATAAGTTTCACTCTGCAAATTCCCAGAATCCAGGAGGACAGTACAATCAGGGAAACAAGAACATGAAGCCTCAGACTCAAAGTACAAATCTGGTTGCTAATACCATAACAGACTTCAAGCCTTCTTGTTCAGTGCCTCCAGGAAATCTTGATCTCAGCAAATTCTCAAATGAGCAGGTTCAAAGCTTAATTCAGCAGCTCTCAGTTCACTCTAAAGCTGCAGAACAGACTGTGAAGAAACCGACTGGAACCATCACAGACCATGGAGTCATGGCAGTTACTTCTACTGCGGGTAACTTGCCATCTGGTTTAGTATCTTCTAACCCTTTTAATCATCATATTTTAGTTACTCAACATCACTGTCTGTCTACTCTTTATGATTCTATACCTAATGATTCTTGGATTATTGACAGTGGGGCAACGAGTCATGTTTGTTCGGATTTGGATCTTTTTAGTGAAGTCTTTCCGGTTAAAGGAGTCTCTGTTACTCTTCCTAATGGGTCTAGAGTTCAAATTGGTCTTACAG
>CM071721.1:3121088-3131991 GCA_036630335.1 Physaria fendleri | reverse complement strand
AACTTTGTGGTCTAAGTTAGGAACTAAGCTGTTATTCTCTACTACATGTCATCCACAAACTGATGGAAAAACTGAAGTAGTAAATAGGAGTTTGTATACTCTCCTTCGTGCATTGATTAAACTGAAGTAGTAAATAGATTGTTTGCGACACGTTGAATTTGCATATAATCATTCTGTGCATTCTGCTACAAAGTATTCTCCATTTCAGATTGTTTATGGATTTAAACCTATATCTCCTTTGGATCTAATCCCTTTACCTCTGAGTGAAAGAACTAGCATAGATGGAAAAAAGAAAGCTGAACTTGTCAAACAGATCCATGAGAATGCAAGGAAAAACATAGAAAAAAAATTGAGCAGTATGTTAAGCAAGCAAACAAAGGGAGACGTGAGCAGATTTTTGAGGTTGGAGACAAAGTATGGGTACACTTGAGAAAAGAAAGTTTCCAGAAGAAAGGAAGTCAAAACTGATGCCCAGATTTGATGGACCATTCGAGATAACCAAAAGGATCAGCAACAATGCCCATCAACTTGATCTGCGAGGTAAGTATGGAGTGAGTCCTACATTTAATGTTTCTGACTTGGTTCCTTTTATTGCATATGACTTGGATTTGAGGTCAAATCCTTTTGAAGAGGGAGGGGATGATGTGATCCTAGAGGGCATAAGGAACTTGGAACTTGGAAATGAGCAGCTTGAAACCGAGTATTGCATATGACTTGGATTTGAGGTCAAATCCTTTTGAAGAGGGAGGGGATGATGTGATCCTAGAGGGCATAAGGAACTTGGAACTTGGAAATGAGCAGCTTGAAACCGAGGAACAACTTGAACCAGAAAATTAGCAGCTTGAACCCGATGAGCAGCTTGAACCAGAGGAAGAGCTTGAACATGAGGATGCCCTTGTCATACAAGCTGGACCAATGACTAGAGCAAGAGCTAAGAAGTTCAACCAAGCTGTTGGAGGATTGCTTAATCAAAGTGGAGAATCGATATGAGCCAAACAACAAATATGGCAGCAAAGCTTATCAAACCACATTGGTTGTGTTCAAGCAATCTGATCTCAACAATGGGCAAGTTCTCAATTGTACTCTTTTTCCCTTGCTCAAGTTTTGTCCCACTGGGTTTTCTTGAGAAGGTTTTTAACGAGGCAATTGTGGCATTTCATAAAGGCCCATTTGTTGAGATCAATAGTCCTAGGAGTATTTACCACGTACTTGGGGGAGAGGAGGAGGGTTCAACTATCAAATAATTCAAACTTTTATATTTAATGCTTTTATTTTCAAGTTTCATGCATTAGTTTTCCAAGAAAGCTTTTATTATGCTTTGTTTTAGCTATATGACTATGTAATCAGCTTTGTGACTATTCAGATTATCTTTTATTCAAAAACCTTTTCAAAGTTTAATCTTCACTTCTCTTGTGGTGTGTAATATCCATAAGAAATCCTGATTCTTGTCTTGGTGCATAATATCCTTAGTAAGATCAATTGGAATATCAGGAGCCTTCCGCATCTCCTGTGCCACCTAACGATCCACATCCTTTGATCCTTGAATCCTCTTGGGTGTTCCTGGTTGCAAAGACTATCCATTTTTACCCCTTCAGAGTGACGATCTAGGAGGATCATACCAGAAGGTGGACTAGGATTGAGAAACTTCCTCACTTGGAATGTAACACTATGTTTAAGATTGATCTGGATAATGTTTGCAGAAAATATCTCACTCTTAGAAACTTGGTTCAAGCACTGTTATCTTAGACACAATTCCTTCTAGGAGGTCAAAAAACGACATGTTGATATGCATAGGATTTTATGCATTCTAACACCTTATTTGCAGGCAAATCGATATCCTTTTGTGCATTTAGGAGTCTTTTACAGGTCAGAACGTGGCCAAGACGAAGACGTTGTTGTTTGGAGCTGAAGTGAAGGAAAGGAAGTGAATGTGCAGTTCCGGAGTCCAGTTCGACCGAACTACATTTTGGTTCGGTCGAACAGCTCCCTAATTCGCCCGCTGGCAAGCCTTCAAAACTCCCCGTGAGAAGAATATCTCATGGGTGGTTTTCAGCACCTATTTGCGGTCGAACAGATGGGGAATTCGACCGAATCGAAGTTTCGAAGAATTGACGTAGGAAGGCCGATTCGACCGAACTAACTCCTTGTTCGGTCGAATCGAGGTTGCGGAGCAGATTACCTTTATTCGTCTTTTGACGCGAGACTGAAGACTTTCCCTAATTTCTATTTTATTGTTAGACATATAAAAGACCTCTTGTTAAGTTTTCCATGATGAAGTTCTCATACTTTTGTTCTAGGTTTTCCATTGTTTTCTCTTAGATTTTGAAACTCCTTTGTTATTTTCTTTTGCAATTGAAATTCAGACTTCCAATAATGATTTGCTGTGTTTCAATCGTGATAAGTGAGTACTTCCCCAGTTAGGGTTAGAGAGGTTCCAATAGGGTTTATGGCTGCAAACTGATCTAACACAAATAGGGTTTATCAATCTGTTTATGGTCTTCACCTTTATCTGTTCTTAACGCTTAGGCTAGATTAGCTACCTAGTTCTTTAATCAATAGGATAGATTTAGAACCCTAACCCGGTCAATCTACCGGATTAAGATATTTGGTGAGTAATTTCCTTCTTGGGAACTGACCCTTCCTTTAGGGAGATTATGAACAAAATTAGATATGAGCCTAGTAATGCATGCTAGTTTACTAACGCCTTTGCCTGCTTCGAATACTTGTCATCGGTTTATAGGTACTCTAGCATAGCTGTATTTCACCACTGACCCTGGGTTTGCATACCAAATTGCTTGTGTCTAAGTTCTAGACGGTGCTTAAGTTGTCCCTGAATAGTTGGTAGATCAATGCATTCCTATTCCCTGGAATTCTCTTGATCCCTAGCGCCTTTTATTTATTTAGTTTACATCCGCCTTTTATTTATTTGCTTAATTACTATTGCTATCACAATCATTGCTTGCTTCCTTAGATATTTAGAGAAATTAGGATTTGATTTCATTGCAATCCGTGTCTCCTTGTGGATCGACCCGGATCTTTACTACTAACGCATTGATGTGCACTTGCAGTATAGAACGGCTTAAAATCCTATTTAATTCTAGGTGAAACTCGAGAATCTTTCAGACCCTATCAAGTTTTTGGCACCGTTTCCGGGGAGTCAACAGCGTTGCAGATCTCTGAATCCTTTAGTTTTCTTTTTTTTTGGCACCGTTTCCGGGGAGTCAACAGCGTTGCAGATCTCTGAATCCTTTAGTTTTCTTTTATCTAATTTTTCTTTCTTTTCTTTTATCTAATTTTTCTTTTTAGTTATTCTTTTTCTCTACAGCTAGCAGGTGTATGTGAACACGAAGAAATCAGGAGGAACCAATTCTTGATTTGACAAACGTCGAACTTGCAGCTCTCGAAAGGACCAACAGTAGGAACAAGAGGTTGAACACATCCAGCTCAAGGATGAACAACAACAACAACATTCCACCGCCGGGTCAGCAACCCATCATCAACCCGATACCACCACCACCAGAAGGAAACGGTAACCCACCTCCAGACCAGATAGCTCAATATGACACAGATGCAGCAGCAGAACAATGTGCTGATACTTCTTCAACAGCAGATGAACCAGAAGATGGCGCAGCAGAACCGCCCACGTGCTCGCACTATAGGAGAAGTTGACAACATCAATGACTTCTATCAGAACAGATCAGCTATAGACATTCCATCAGTACCAGTTGGTGAGAGGAGAAACGCAGAACTGAGATCATCCACCATCAGTCTAGTGAAGCAGAGTGCATTCCACGGGCTACAGAACGAAAATCCCCTGAGACACATCGCACGGGCTACAGAACGAAAATCCCCTGAGACACATCGAGCAGTTTGAAGCTTTGTGTGATACTACTCAAGCTACAGGAGCTAGCTTGGAGTTTTTCCGCTGCACACTTTTCCAGTTCTCATTGGCGGGAAAAGCAGAGCAGTGGTTAGGATCTTTTCCTCCAGGATCGCTTACCACATGGAGCGAGTGTAAGGCTGCTTTTCTGAAGCGTTACTACACCAAAGGGAAAACAACTCAGCTGAGGAGTAGAATCTATGGTTTTAAGCAGTTGGATGGAGAGTCATTTACTGAAGCTTGCGGAAGATTTAAAGAGTACATCATGGAATGCCCGCATCACAATTTTCTGGATGAACAGCTGATGAGAATCTTCTATGATGGAGTAGATTGGACATACAAGGTTGCACTAAATTCGGCCAGTAAAGGAGATTTTGCTACTCAAAGCTCAGAAGGAGCCAGAGAACTGATAGACAACTTGGCATGACATACAAGGTTGCACTAAATTCGGCCAGTAAAGGAGATTTTGCTACTCAAAGCTCAGAAGGAGCCAGAGAACTGATAGACAACTTGGCATATTCCTTGGAAGAAAGCAGTCCTGAGTATGATAGGACAAAGAAGGTAAACAGTGTGAGTACTCCTACACTTGAAGAAATTGCAGCACAAGTGCAAGAACTCTTGAGAGTATCAGGGACAAGGAAAGAGGTACACATGGTTAGTGAACCAGAAACTGAATACTACCAGGAACCTGTAGAAGCCTACATTGAAAATGCAGAGGAAGTAAGCTATGTCAGTAGACAGGGATATGGACAGAACATGGGTTTTACCCGAACTACAGGAATCACCCTAACCTATCCTACAGGAGCACTAATGTAGCCAATCCTCAGGATCAGATCTATCCTCCAGCACCTCAAAGTCAGCAGCAACCCGCTAAACAGTATGCACCAAACCCGAGTTATCCAGGGACAACACAATTCAGGTTACCAAAACCAGCAGGGCCAAGGTTATCAGAACAACTACGGGAAACAATACCAGCCTAGACCTTTCAGCAACCAGGGACAGAACAACCAGCAGAACTATGCACTAAGAGTGCCTCAGCAGATGCAGAACGCGCCACCTCCTGTGCAGCAGCAGCGAACCACCTTGGATGACATTAAGGCACTGTTCTTCAATGGACAAATGGAGATCACTAAGGTTGGATGACATTAAGGCACTGTTCTTCAATGGACAAATGGAGATCACTAAGGCTATGCATGAAGTGAAATGTGAGATTAGGAACACTCGAACTGAGCTAGAAAACAAGCTGGACGCCTTGGAGACGCGAGTGAAGATGGCCGAGACTCAGGTTGCCCAGACTGCTAAGAATATGAAGAGACAATCGGGATCTCTACCTGGGAAAGGGGAGAATCCGAGAAAAGATATGTATGCTGTAGCTGAGACCCTAATTATAAGTGAACCGGTTGACTGCAATATCATGCAAGAAGTTGAAGGTGAGAATAAGGTGAAGAAGTTGGGAGATCCAGATCCTCTGAACTTACAGATTGAGATGAGAGGGAAAGTCTTTACAGACTGCTTATGTGATCTCGATGCAAGTGTGGATCTCATGTCTTACTCGGCTGCTAAGAGCATAAGGCTTTCTACCTTTGGGCCTACCAACATATCTCTGAGGTTCGTTGACAGTTCAGAGAAGAAACCTTTAGGAATAGTGGTTGATTTGCCTGTGAAGATCGACAGAGTACATGTTCCTACAGATTTCGTGGTTTTGGAGCTTGAAAATGAGTATAAGGAGATCAACATGTTCCTACAGATTTCGTGGTTTTGGAGCTTGAAAATGAGTATAAGGAGATCATCATCCTGGGAAGACCATTCCTGAACACAACTGGAGCAGTGATCAACACCAGAGAGGGATCGATCATGCTGGATTTGAAGAGTAAGGAACTATGTGAGAAGGAACAAGCCATAGACCCTGGAGATGTAGCATCAAGCCATCTAATCAGTTATGTCGACACATCCCGTCCAAAAACCTCAACTGGAGAAGCTGAATGGCTGAAGATGAGACCTGATAAGGGAGTGACTTCAGACTTACAAAGCAAAGAGATTCAACTGGAATCGAAATTCCCATACAAGGGAAGGACTAGAAGTACTCCACTCATAGGATCTCGGTCTGTTACCAGACCACCGGACCCTTCTCGCTCTTGAGGCACCTGAAGTCTAGCTAATGACTCTAAAGAAGCGCTTCGTGGGAGGCAACCCACGCAGTAGTGTAAAACTCTAAAGAAGCGCTTCGTGGGAGGCAACCCACGCAGTAGTGTAAATAGTTTTCTTTTAGTTGTTCTTTTTAGATTTCGATTTAGGGACTAACCCTCTGATGTTTAGCTTTGAGTTTGGAGAGCATCTCTATTGTGCAGGAACAGGAGCTCGAGACTTGGACGGATATCGGGAAGTTGGGATATCATAGCCAATTAGATTGGGCAGCTGCGTGGTCCAATGGTTCAAAACACTTGGTGAAAGTTCATCCTATGTGCACCCTGTTCGACCGAATCAATACCTAATTCGGTCAAACACTGCCCCTATTCGACCGTAGACGTATACGAAATTTTCTCCGTAGAAAATCCGGAGTTGAATTCGGTCGAATTGGCAACCTGTTCGCCTGCAGACCAGTGGTGAAAATCATCCGTAAACAAATGCCAATCCTGTTCGACCGAATCCAATTTGAATTCGATCGATTTCGGTATGAATCCGACCGAATTAAGTTCTGATTCGCCCGGAAACAGACCTCAAAAACCATCCGGCGGAGCCAGTGCATTCGCCTGTTCCTTCTGTACCGGCTGAGGAGAGCGGCGAGTCCTCTCATCATAGCAGCGGCGGTAGTGGAGCTTCGAGCTCGAGCGCGGGGAGAGACAGTAGGAGAGCGAGACATGAGTGATCAATCCTTCTCTCTTTTCTCTCTTTATTTGAACTTGTGGCACTTGGTTTATGTTTCTTTGTTTCAGTATTTTTTATTTCCCTTTCGCCTTTGTCGGGCTTGTTTTGCAACGGGGACGTTGCAATTCAAGTATGGAGGGGATTTCTTATGCTACTAACCTATTTCTTTTTGGTGTTTTTTTTTTTTTTTGGAGGGGATTTCTTATGCTACTAACCTATTTCTTTTTGGTGTTTTTTTTTTTTTTTGACTATTTTTATTATTGCATTTAATTTTTTTCATTCATATGTTCATTTTTACATTTAGTTTGCATTTGATATGAACCTTGAGGACTAAATCCTGTTGTTACTTTTGCTGATATTCAGAATGCTAGTCAAAGGGAGGATTTGCATCCATGCGCGAAACCATGAAAATCTATTTAGTGGATTGGCAAACCCCAAAAGGACTGTTATCTCGCCTACACCGGACTTAACCATCTTGATCCGGGGCTTGAGATACACAGGATTCAGCACCTCTAAAAGGAGTCACTGCAAGGTCTATCCAAGTAAGTTCTAGAAAAGAACAAGCTCTCCCTCCCTTCGAATTAGAACAGGATAAGAATGCTATAAGGTCGGATATAGGTATTGTAAGAAAAGGGCATAAGGCAGCGGCGTAAACCCGTTAGCTGCAAATGCTTAAATTGACCTGTCCATAATTAGAGAGAAGCCAAGAGCTGATCTCTTTCCTTGGAATGAGCGAAGCGACGGGGGCTGGTAGCTACCACTATTAGTTCTTTAGTCTCTACTTCGTGAAGCGACGGGGGCTGGTAGCTACCACTATTAGTTCTTTAGTCTCTACTTCGTTTAAAAGCAAGAAATCTTGAGATCTGGAGAAAGGAAATGGTTGAAATGATGAAAGGCTAGTAGCCCGAAGTGAGAAAGGGATTGAGCAGTGAAAAGGAAGGAATAGACCTTGGATAGCCTTGAGACTACAGAGAATCCGACAGAGTAAGTGCTTGAGTCTAGTTGGATAGCCTTGAGACTACAGAGAATCCGACAGAGTAAGTGCTTGAGTCTAGTGATCGATACTCCCAGGTTAAAGAGCACACCTTAGCTTCAACAAATGAGAGAATAGTCTGAAGTAGGGTGCACCGAGAAGCGACATGGAATAATAGTGGGAGTAGGACGTGATCATCCGGACTTGGCTAGAAAGTATGGATGTTTCTACTTAGCACAACTCTAGCATAAACGCTTTCCTTACTTGAGGACAAGCAAGAATTCAAGTCTAGGGGGAATTGATATGCCTAGGATTTATGCATTCTAACACCTTATTTGCAGGCATATCGATATCCTTTTGTGCATTTAGGAGTCTTTTACATGTCAGAACGTGGCCAAGACGAAGACGTTGCTTTTAAGAGCTGAAGTGAAAGAAAGGAAGTGAATGTGCAGTTCCAGAGTCGAGTTCGACCGAACTACATTTTGGTTCGGTCGAACAGCTGCCTAATTCGCACGCTGACGAGCCTTCAAAACTCCCCGTGAGAAGAATATCTCACAGATGATTTTCAGCACTTTGCAGGCATATCGATATCCTTTTGTGCATTTAGGAGTCTTTTACAGGTCAGAACGTGGCCAAGACGAAGACGTTACTGGTTGGAGCTGAAGTGAAGGAAAGGAAGTGAATGTGCAGATTTGCTTAAAAGGTCAATCAATAGTGAAACAGATGAACTCGGTCAAATTTTGTAACAGAAAAAGTTGGTCGTATGTAGGCATGGGCATTCGGTTCTTCGAATCCGTTCGGTTCGGTTCTTTTGGTTATCGGTTCTTTCGATTCTCTATGTTTAGGATCCATTTAGGAACCAAAATTATTTCGGATAGGTTATGTTCGGTTCCACCCCGGATCGGTTCGGGTATTACCCGAAATTACCTGAAATTTTTAATTCTAATTGGATCTCGGTTCCAAATGGTTACTTGGTAACCAAAATACCCGTTTGGAATTTGGAACCGAAACTACCTGAATATTTTTGCAAATCAGTGAAGTATTTTTGTCACATACTCAAACACTTATCGAGATTTTTTAATATAAAATAAGTTTATGGAACCGCTAACAAAAGGTGAATACCCAAAATTCATGAAAGAGCTTATGGGTGAACCGCTTCCAAGTTTCACAAAATCAGAGTCGGAATTTGTAAAAGGCTCATATGATTTTCTATGTCTTAACTATTACTTAACTCAGTATGTCCAAGCGAATCCCCCAAGAGCTCTGAATAGTCTTAGCCTCATGACTGACTCCACGGTCAAATCTCTCCTGTAGCCATTCTATTTTCTAATTGGTTACAATCTCTCTATCAGCTTGTAACATGTTGTGACCACTCACAACTTAATTTTTGTGTTCACATATGTTAAAGAGACATATCATATATATATACATATATATATATATATATTAATTATTATAGTATAAATATTTCGGGTACCCATGGATCCATTTTGGTTCTCGGTTCAGTTCGGGTAATACCCGAGAACCGTGGATCCTGAATATTAGGAACCGTTCGGGTATTTCTAAGAGAGAACCGTGGATCCTGAATATTAGGAACCGTTCGGGTATTTCTAAGATTTCGGATCCGAACCGAATACTATTTTTCGGTTCGATTCTTCGGTTTCAGTTACTTTTACCCATGCCTAGCCGTAGGAGTTCCGAAACGCACACTCTAAGACTCATCTATGGGATACTGATGTTATCAAACTGGTTGCTCGCGAAATTGGTGAAATTGGTGATGAGAACATCATTGAAATTGACGAAGCTATCAATACAAATTTCCAAGCGAATTATGTACGTGTGTGTTTGAACACTCCTCTTGAGTTTCAGAGAAATTTCCAGTTTACTCCGGGAGAGGACACACTTCTCCATCTGCGCTACGAGAGGCTAAAGCGTTTCTGTGAAGTTTGTGGGCTATTAACCCATGACACTGGTGCCTGTAACAATGGTAACAATGACTCGAATTCTGATGGGGATGATAGCACAAAAGGTCCACCTCCACCAGGTTTTGACGGTCGCCAACAACCACAGCAGTCTCTTTCTTTGGCCGATGGTGCAGGAACATCTCGAGTACCACCAATTCCGGTGTTTAGAGATGGTGTACTTACTGAAGCAGAATATTGTTGCTTTCTCCAAGCCAGAACAGAGTATCTACTTGGTATATACACGATTGGATTTCAAATGCGAGCACCATCAACAAACACTAAAACGACTCTGATCTCTTCACTCCTGGAGTTTTCGGAGGGTGATCTTGCCTCTACGGATTCGGCATTGTACTCTGTTATATATGTGGACAGTGCAGTTCGCCGTGATTTTAACACAATGGAGGTCGTGTGTCTCATCACAACACACCAAACACAGGTAATGATTCTTCTGGTAAAGCAATTATGCAAGACCCTGTTGATGATGATGTTTCTGAAGCACCAGTCGATACGATTATATGCAATGGACCAGTAACAATGAATCAAGAGGAACAAAGCGGTATTATTAACAACGATCAAGAAGTGGAGAAACACTTTGGTGTGATTGCTGATAAGACAATGGATTAACAACGATCAAGAAGTGGAGAAACACTTTGGTGTGATTGCTGATAAGACAATGGTGAATGTTGGGAAGCGTAAGCGGATGGATGAAGAAGACAAAGTCAGTGAGTCACCACATATTAATAAAAGAACTCTATCTTATTTGCTAGGTTGTTTGTTTTGATTGCTTTGGTTTGTTGTTTCTTGTTTCTAGAACTGTGCAGGTGTTTTAATTCTTGTTTGTATTACTCAGAGTTTGTTCTGAGTTGAGTGATTTGCTTGTTCTGAAACGGTTTTAGGGGAATAAAATTTAACATTCTTTCAAAAAAAAAAAGGGATAAAAACCCACACCATTACATGACAAAGGGTCCATGCATTTTTGAGATGGCCCAAAACTTAATGATACACAACATTTCGTGAGTTTTGGCTGATAGTGAAGCTGGACCTATCCTTTCTGTGCCTTATTGTGACGCTGAAGGATTTATCCCTTCTGAATTTTCAGAAGCACTCCTTGTGCTCCTTCAGGACCTCGTTTCCAAGGAGACAATATTAGTTTCTGTCACTGTGGATGGATCATTAGAGATAGCAATGGCGTATTTCAATCTGGAGGGTATTCGACACTGC
>CM071721.1:3081041-3092050 GCA_036630335.1 Physaria fendleri | reverse complement strand
TAGGGTTTGTTTCGCGAACATGAGCGAAGAAACATTAAAGGTTGCGTTAGATAGATTGAAAGGGTTCATAGATGGACCGTCGTCCTCGTCTACTACAAGAAGTCAAAGTGAACATCATAAACTAAAGACTTTACGGAAGATGAAAGTCTCTAATTGGGTTTTCCGGGTATCGTTTCACGACCGTGAACCTGATGAACGATAATATGTTTTTTAATGTTTAGTAAGTATGTCCTTTTTTCAATATTACGAGTGATTATTCGTCAATATAATGTAGCTTTTTTTTATATCAGAATTGAATATTTTGGTATAGTTTTTAAGGAAAAAGTTTACTGGGTCGGGATCCGTACGAGAAACGGATAAATGCAGCTTTTATCTAGAATAATGTAATGTCGCTTTGTAATGAAATTATAAGAAACTAGTTACTATTTGTCAATATCTTTGTTACGAATTTACGTATAAAAGTGGCAAAAGTGTGATTTGCCGGCGAGATATATGGTTGAGAAGTCTGTAATATTGGTCCGCCCAATAAATATCCGCAACATTAACTTTATAGTCGAGAGAGAGTACATTCACAAGTAGGCGAATTCCTTTATTATTAATTCTTTGTTGACAATTGGTTTCGAAGTGATCTATTTCGTTTAAATGACTAACTTGTAAAGTCAACGAAAACTAGCGTTGAAGTCAAAAGATGAACCTAATTTATACACACACAGCCACGTGCGGACGTGACGTAACACACCGACCTTTACAGGCATTGCAACCTAATTTATACACACACAGCCACGTGCGGACGTGACGTAACACACCGACCTTTACAGGCATTGCTATATATATATCTATATCTCTTTTTTGTATTCATGTAATGTAAATTTGAAATAATTTTCAACAATAGATCTGATCGATACAAAACAAAAAATATAGGTGTAGAAACTATATGTTATGACATCATTTTGCCGATAAAGAAAAGAAAAAAGATAGTCGATTCAAAATAAATAAATGAGAAATATGATCTAACTATTGTGACCGTAGAAGATTATCAAAAATGCAATTTTAGGACATGTAGTTTTTCTTGGTTGTAATATCTGAACTACAATTTTTAACATTTTAATTGTAGAAGTTCTAAACTTCATTAACACATTAGCTACTAATCATCAACTAACTAACACACCTTTATTACGGTAAATATTTGGTGGCAGAATACTAACTAACACACCTTTATTACGGTAAATATTTGGTGGCAGAATTAAATAAGACAAATCTCAACTAACACTTTTTCTAATCCGGAATAAACCTCTGACAGTGACGTTAGAGTCTTCTTTTTCAAGTAATTAATTTGTACTAGTATTTAATAATAATTGTATAGTCATTAGGGTGTAATTGACATGTGTCATATGTGTATTGGTACGTATGAAAGGATTGAAAATCTTATAAAGATTCGTTTTTTATACTATTTACATAACCATTACGAAATGAACTTATCAAGGAAGGATGTCTCCGGGATACTAATGAACTGTGAAAGGTGTCACGTGGATTTCACATGGCAAAAGAAAACAGAGAACATCTGCTCCCTCATATTCTTCTGATTGGGTCCTATATTTTTCTCTCATTGGTGTGTTTTGTTGAGATATGTTATGTTCGTGTATCCAAATCGACACGCATAGACCTCAGAGTAACCCAATACCCAAGAAAGACAGAGAGAAAGCTTGGCGCTGAAATGGAAAACGATATATTTCATCCTCAAAGTATACTATATAGTCTCAGATAGCCCTGAAACTATTACATCATGTATTTGCCCCTCAGTATAACTTCCTGTAAACTTTAACACGATAATTAGTCCCGAACTAAACTTTAACATTTATTTCCCCCTCGATATAACTACCTTCAAACTTTGACATGATAATTAGACCTGAATTAAACTTTAAATTGTATTTCCCCCTCGAATTAAACACGTCAAAATCGATACGGAGGGCTATCTGACACTATATCCATACTTTGAGGTCTAATTATCATGTCAAAGTTTGAAGGTAGTTATATTGAGGGGGAAATACACGATGTAATAGTTTCAGGGCTATCTGAGACTATATACTATATTTCGAGGGCTAAATATATCGTTTTTCCGATTTGATGATATAATATCTTTGAGATTCTCACATTGTGGAAATGCAACAAAATAACTGATATGTTTGTCTTTGAGTAATAGTGTACCAAATTGTGTTTCCAAAAAAAAAAAGTGTACCAAATTCTTTGAGATCTTAGTGGACACTGAAGAAAATACTTAAGAGGTAAATTATATTTAACGTCCTGACCAAAGAAATAAAAGATATAAATATGAAAGTGATGTTGAGAAAATAAAAATAATTACAAAAAGACAAAGAGAGACAGCGAATCAGATGGATGTTTGTGGATAAAATAAAAAGAAAAAAAAAAACAAAACACCACTCCAAACTCTCAATCTTCATCCTCTTTTTCATTTTTTTAAAAAAATCAAAAATCAAAAATCGAAAATTTCAATATTTGCTTTGTTTGATTCCGACAATGGAAGCTAGAAGGCTTGCGATTCTCTTTTCCCACCTTAACCCAACTGGTCCTTACCCGGTTCACCTAACCCGAGACCCGATTCTCAGGGTTTCCGATTGTATCTCATCTCCGTCCGACGACAAGAACGCGGAATCATCCAATCTACAAAACGACTGCGTTTTCTGCAAGATTATCCGTGGCGAGTCTCCATGTCTCAAGGTTATTTAAAAAAAACCCCTACTTTGTTTTTCTTTTACTGTTTGTTTTTTCCCCCGAATTTCCGACACAGAAGCTAACTGAACTGTTTTCATTCAGTTGTACGAGGATGATACGTGCTTGTGTATTTTGGACACTAATCCTTTAAGCCATGGGTAATCAAATCTTTCTCCTTTTTTTTCCCAAAGATTAACTGAGATTGGATTGCAGTATGCTCTGTTATCAACTGTTGTTCTATCTACTTCTTTGTGACAAAACATATTTGACTTGACTTTGTTCCAAATATTGTGTAATTAGAAACTTGGTTAACATGTTTTCTTTTGTTGTTATTATTCTTGAATCTAAATGTTATGGACTTTTTTTGTATTTGGGTGTTTTCAGACACTCTTTTGTTGTTATTATTCTTGAATCTAAATGTTATGGACTTTTTTTGTATTTGGGTGTTTTCAGACACTCTCTTATCATTCCAAAGTTACATTATCCAACCCTAGAGGAAACTCCTCCCTCAGTAAGTTACTCTTCCTACCTTGTATGGGTTTGGACATTACATTAGTTGCTAGTTTCATTTTGTTATGTTCCATTATAAGATTATGATTATAGGTCTCCTCCAAGGAGCATGCAGGTAGTTGCTGCCATGTGTTCTAAAGTTCCTCTTATCAGCAATGCCATCGTCAAAGCTACCGGGAGTGGTATGCTCTATCGACTCTCAAAACATCGCATTTCTCCATCCATCTTTCTGACTTTTTATAAATATTGTTTTGCCGGAATACGTAGTAGCTATTTTGATAATGGAGTTCCTCAAATTTTCCCTTAGAAACTCTTAGATCTCAGTGTCCCCTACCTGTAAACCATGGTTACTGGAATATTGGTCACTTAAAAAGAGTATATAACACTTGGATTTTAAGATTCTATCAATACTAGCATTAGTTTATGCAACCATTGGATACTTTACATCACTCGTGAACTACATTTATTGTTCTTATTTTGTGACATAGCGAACTTGTTTTGGCAAATGTTTTCGACGTTGAACGGGTTTTGCTACTTGCTGTTGCCATCTTACGGGAATCTTTGATCATTTTAAGGTAGATTAGTCATTGATTCTCATCCATTGTTCTCAACAATTTCTTCAGATTCATTTAACTTATTGGTTAATAACGGCGCAGCAGCTGGGCAAATCATATTTCATGTAAGCAGATTACCAACTTTCATAACTTTCTACTTCTCTTTGTTCCTGAAGGATTCATTTTTTCTTTGCGTTTCAGACGCACATTCACATAATCCCGCGTAAGGAACACGACTACTTATGGGCTTCCGAGGTACAACACAGAAACATTAGATATCAAAAGGTTCTATGAAACTTGTCTGAGTTGATTGTTCTGTTTTGATGACAGAGCTTGCGGAGACACACACTGAAATTGGACAAGGAAGCATCTCAACTGGCATCGCGTGTTCGACAACAATTGTGCAACCTTCCTGAAGAACAATTGGTTCAGCCCTCGTGAAAGTGCCTTTTCAAGAGACCACCCATTGTTGTAACTACCTTCCTGAAGAACAATTGGTTCAGCCCTCGTGAAAGTGCCTTTTCAAGAGACCACCCATTGTTGTAACTTTAAATACAAAATCGAAATTCAAAAGTATATTGTGTATAGTTCATATTCAATCATGTTTTTACTTTTATCTATACTCTTGAATCTGCTGGTTAGTTTACCAATATTTGAAGTCGGAAGAGGACCAAGAGGTTATTTCTTTTTAGTCTTTACAGGCTTTTTAGGCTCTCAAGTTAGTGACCTTGTTTAGTGTTAGGGATAGGTAGAATAGTGACTGTCACATTTTGATTAAGTTTAACAAAATACCAAAAATTATTTGCTGAAAAAGAAACAAAAGACCCAAAATGTCTATAATCATCAACAAATCACATTGGTCACCTACTTATCATCGCCATTTTCCACTATGACCTGTCTGATGGACTATCTTCTCATCACATATTTAACTCGATATCATCAACAATATCCCATAAACTAATCATACATAATTTAGCTTTATAGCTTATCAATTTATAAACCAGGGGCATGAAATCTAAGTCAATGAGTGCCCCGAAGGTCTCCATCTTCACATCAAAACAAACAATCACAGAACTTGTTGTTGTACCATTGTGTTGAGCTAAGTAATACAAAATCCCATTGATGCATATCCCATCACAATTCCAATCGGTTATATTGGGATTGTTGAGCTAAGTAATACAAAATCCCATTGATGCATATCCCATCACAATTCCAATCGGTTATATTGGGATAGAGGGTTAATAAGGGACCTCCTTGGATACTCCTCCACCTCAATTTTTCAGTTCCTAGCGTCAGAATATGATTATCTACAGTGTTTATGAGCAATAACTTGAATTGCTTGCCAATCGGATCATACCCTAACAATGGTTTAGGCTCTTCTACTTCTTCTGTTCTCAGTTTAGGTAAGACCATATATTGTCTCGTACTAGGGTTACATATCACATTCACACGCGATTTATCTTCACCCTCACACACCTCAGATAAATAGCAAAAACCATACGCATAGATAACATTAGGTGGTTGGTATTGGACTGATCTACGGAAATTTGTATGAAAATCAGGAGTTACTACAATAGAGGACTTCTAATATGGATTCTGAGGCTGAGCCGATGATTAGAAGGCCCACTCGAAGTCGTGGTATCCTCGGAAGGCGAATAAGAGACGTGGACGAGTCAAGGACCTGGTCAAGAACAGCTGCTTGAAATCTTCTGTTGCAGGAAACTTAAGTATGGGAGATACTCTAATTACTTCAGAGGGTTCGGCTCATATATCATTTTCGTTTCACATCCAAGCCGTCCGATAGCATCTCATCCAACGGCTCTCTTTTATTCTAATATAGTTGTTTGGATTATCTTTTTAACTCATCTCTTTAAAAAGGGCAAAACTCGTCTGTAACATTTATCCAATTTCAATCTCAATAAAATCTCTTCCTCTCTTTCTCTGGTTACAATCTTGGCTTTGGCCATTAAAACTTCCTTAAGGTAGCTTGAATCTCTTCTTAATTTCGGATTCACGCCCTTAGGAGGGTCCTATCCGCTTTCATTAGCGTCCAGGATCTTGCCGGTGAAGAACACGACAACAGTGGTATCAGAGCCGACAGTCTTCGGCGATGGTGGTGGGTACACGTGCAAGCGCGAACAGTGGTGACACAGAAAGCTCAAGTGCAATATCAAGAGATGAATTCAACCATATGGGTGTTAGAATCGACAAATTGGCAGGTCAAATGGATGAAAGAATCGACAAATTAACAGATAAGTTGGATGCTTTCATTGGTATGTGGACAGAATCGCAGAAGAATATTCAGAGTTCGAAGCAAAATTATCAAGAAAATTGTGGACAGAATCGCAGAAGAATATTCAGAGTTCGAAGCAAAATTATCAAGAAAATCAAGATGCGAGTTCTTTTAATACAAGAAAATCAAAAAGAGTTACTGACGAAGATGATGAAGACTACTTTGACGGAATCACCAGGTTATCTAAAATAGAATTCCCTATCTTTGATGGTACTAATGCTGAAGAGTGGTTGTTTAGGGCTGAGCAGTTCTTTGAATTAGATAAGGTGAAAGATCATGCCAAAGCAAAGTTAGCTTCAATTCACTTTGTAGGTCTAGCAGCATCATGGCATAGAGTCTCCTCTAGTGGTAGAAGTGTCTGTAAAAGTTGGGAAAGCTATTAGTCTGAATTGTCCAATAGATTTTGTGAAGCTGTTGATGATCCCATAACTGAGCTTAGGGAACTTCGTGAAACTAAAGGAATAATCGAATACCACAACAAGTTTGAAGCACTCAGATATAGGTTGGATTATTCTGAAGATAGTCTGCTTAAGAACTACCTTGCGGGGCTACGTTTAGATACGCGAACACAAGTAAAACTACTCAACCCAAAGACTGTGATGGACTATTTTCTGTTTGGTAAATTGTATGAACAGGGCCCTCCAACGCCAACAAAACCAGCTTCTGGGTACAGCCATAACATCAAACCACACCAAGGAAAGGGAATCTTGCCATACAAGAGAGAGTTGGAGATTACAAAAGCTGCAGATGGGGGAAAGACAGAGAAATCTGATAAGGATAGGCCATATGTGTCACATGAATTAAGGGCTGAGAGAAAAGCTAAAGGACTATGTGGTTGGTGTGGTGAAACCTACACTAAGGAGCATTTCTTAGCCAAGCATGCTAAACAAAGGCTCTACTTAATAGATTGTGAGGATGAAGAAGCTGTTCCGCAAAGGTTGATGATGAAGAAAAAAAATGGGACATGGAGGTTATGTATTGACTACCGGAATCTCAACAGTAAGACAGTTAAGAACAGGTACCCAATACCAATGATTGAAGACCTTATGGATAAATTAGGTGGGTCAACAGTTTTTTCCAAGATAGACCTCAGGTCAGGATATCACCAAGTCAGAATGCATCCTTAGGACATACACAAAACCGCTTTCAAGACTCATGCAGGGCATTATGAATATGTTGTGATGTCTTTCGGCTTAACAAATGTAGACACATTCGAGGGTCTCATGAATACTGTGTTTAGAGAGCTACTTAGGAAAAGTGTGCTTGTATTTTTTGATGACCTTTTGATCTACAGCTCTAACTTGGGGGCGCATTGGAAGCATTTGGAAATGGTATTCTGGTTGGTGCAACAGAACCATCTTTACGTTAAAAGGTCTAAGTGTGAGTTTATTTGGAAATGGTATTCTGGTTGGTGCAACAGAACCATCTTTACGTTAAAAGGTCTAAGTGTGAGTTTGTGGCATCCAAAATAGAATACTTGGGTCACTATATTGCAGCAGAAGGAGTAATGACAGATCCTAATAAGATTAAAGCAGTACAAGACTGGCCTGTATCAAAGAATGTGAAGCAACTCAGAGGGTTTTTGGGTCTAGCTGGCTACTACCGACGTTTTGTCAAAGGTTATGGAGGTATAGCTAAACCTTTAACTGAACTAACCAAGAAAAATGCATTTGTTTGGTCTTCTTTTGTAGAAACAGCTTTTAAACAACTCAAAGAAGCACTATGTACAACACCAGTACTAGCATTACCACAATTCGATATTCCCTTTGAAGTGGAGACAGATGCGAGTGGAGGAGGCATTGGAGCTGTGCTAATGCAGAAAGGACATCCTATAGCTTACATAAGCAGAGTCCTAAAGGGTAAACAATTAACGCTATCAATTTATGAAAACGAACTGCTGGCTGTTGTTTTTGCTGTGCAGAAATGGAGACATTATTTAACTGCTGGCTGTTGTTTTTGCTGTGCAGAAATGGAGACATTATTTGCTGTCAAGCCATTTTGTGATAAAAACTGACCAAAGAAGCTTGAAGTATCTTCTGGAGCAGAGGCTGAACACTCCCATACAACAACTCATGCCCAAGCTGCTGGAGTTTGACTATGAAATTCAATATAAACAAGGCAAGGATAATATTACAGCCGATGCTCTATCACGGGTGGAAGGAACAGAAGTATTACACTTAGCAATGACCACTCTACAGTGCGATCTTTTGGACAAGATACAAGCCGGATATGACAATGATGCAGAAGTCAAATTAAAAATTGAGAAGCTGCAGAAACAAGAGATAGTGAAGCATTATACTTGGATTCAGGGAATACTTAGGAGAAGGAACAAGATACTGGTGCCAAAAGTAGAGGAATTAAGGAAGGAAATTATGGAATGGCTGCATAACTCTAGCATAGGAGGTCATTCAGGAAGGGATGTTACACTTCATAGAATCAAGAGCATGTTTTATTGGAAAGGATTGGCCAAAGATGTTCAGACATACATTAGGAGTTGTGCAGTATGTCAACAATGCAAGTACGATGCATCAGCATATACAGGATTACTACAACCACTCCCTATACCAGAAGCTAATTGGAGAGATATTACTATGGATTTCATTGAAGGTTTACCTAAATCTTTTGGCAAATCAGTCATATTAGTGGTGGTAAACAGGTTAAGCAAGGCAGCTGCAAATCAGTCATATTAGTGGTGGTAAACAGGTTAAGCAAGGCAGCTCACTTCATTAGTCTCAGCAACCCTTATTCAGCACTAATAGTGGCTCAAGCTTTCATGGATAATGTGCTTAAACTACATGGGCTGCCTCAGAGTATCGTTAGTGACAGAGATACGGCATTCACAAATGCTTTATGGAATGAGTTCTTCACTTTACAAGGCGTTTCTCTAAACTTCTCGACAGCATACCATCCTCAAAGTGACGGTCAAACAGAGGTAGTAAACAGATGCTTGGAAACTTACCTTCGTTGTATGTGTAGCGACAGACCACACCTTTGGAGCAAGTGGCTTCCCTTGGCTGAATACTGGTATAACACAAATTATCACACATCAACTCATGCCACTCCTTATGAGATTGTATATGGGCAAACACCAGCAATTCATCTACCATACTTACCTGGGGAGTCTAAAGTCGAAGTAGTGGCTAAAAGCTTAAGGGAAAGGGAGAATATGTCTTTGCTGCTGAAATTTCATCTAATGAGGGCTCAACATAGGATGATTCAACAAGCAGATAGTCATAGGAGCAAAAGGACATTTGTTATAGGCGATTTAGTTTATGTGAAGCTGCAGCCATATCGCCAAAAGAGTTTGGCTAACAGATTGAATGAGAAACTGTCTCTTAAGTACTATGGTCCTTACAAGGTTATTGACAAATATGGAGAGGTGGCATATAAGCTGGAGCTTCCATCAATTACCAAGGTACATCCTGTATTCCATGTATCTCAGCTTAAGAAAGCAATTGGATAAGCAACAACATCTAGCAGAATCCCAGATGGAGTAGGTGACGTTTTTACTAGAGAACCGGAAAATATTCTAGAAAGGAGAATGGTGAACAGGCAAGGTCGAGCAGCCACGCAAGTACTGATTAAATGGAAAAATGAAGCTATAGAAGAAGCTACTTGGAGTTCCTTTATGATCTCAAGGGAAGGTATCCTCAATGGAACCTTGAGGACAAGGTTCTTTAAGGTGGGGGGATTTGTTGCAGGAAACTTAAGTATGGGAGATACTCTAATTACTTCAGAGGGTTCAGCTCATATATCATTTCCGTTTCACATCTAAGCCGTCCGATAGCATCTCATCCAACGGCTCTCTTTTATTCTAATATAGTTGTTTGGATTATCTTTTTAACTCATCTCTTTAAAAAGGGCAAAACTCGTCTGTAACATTTATCCAATTTCAATCTCAATAAAATCTCTTCCTCTCTTTCTCTGGTTACAATCTTGGCTTTGGCCATTAAAACTTCCTTAAGGTAGCTTGAATCTCTTCTTAATTCCGGATTCACGCCCTTAAGAGGGTCCTATCCGCTTTCATTAGCGTCCAGGATCTTGCCGGTGAAGAACACAGCAACAGTGGTATCAGAAGCCGACGGTCTTCGGCGATGGTGGTGGGTACACGTGCAAGCGCGAATAGTGGTGACACAGAAAGCTCAAGTGCGATATCAAGAGATGAATTCAACCATATGGGTGTTAGAATCGACAAATTGACAGGTCAAATGGATGAAAGAATCGACAAATTATAATTTTATTTCTTACCTCTATTTTGTATATTTCTTTATATTTGTGTTAAAGAAAATATTTACTTTTTATTTAATTAATTTTTCAGGAAATATAATAGATAATAAATTTTAATAAGTCCACATCTTAAAAACCACACCATAGAAAGATTATAAACTGGAAAAAGACTCATTAACTCAAATTACATTACAATCTTAGCCATGACCAAACGATTTTGAATTGGAAGAGTCTAACCCAAGTGCTTCAAAGCTTGTTTGGGAGCAAGTGTTCAAGCCTGAAGTGTAATGGTTGGACCACAGACCAAACCGTTGTTGAAAAAGAAGAGGCTAAGTTAGACAAAGTCCTCAATGTTTGTGAATATAGGCTTGATAAGACCAGATATTTGGCTTCTAATCATTTCACTCGGATTGATCTTTATATTATCCCTGTAATTCACTCTTCGAAGTCAAAATCCGTCCACGTGTCAGTGCTTGGATTGCAAAGATCATGTCTAGGCCTTCACCTAAGAAGGTTCTTGGTTGTTTGGAATACAACTGTTAATCACAAGATTAAATAAAAAGTGGCATAAACTTATACTAGATGTTCTACTTGAAACGACCCGATTTTCTCCAAATAATAATTAAATAAAAAATCCCAAAATAATCCAAAAATGTCCCATAAAATAATAACTCCAAAATAATTAATTCAAAATA
>CM071721.1:3069847-3080941 GCA_036630335.1 Physaria fendleri | reverse complement strand
TAATAAATTAAAACTAAAAACATTTAAAAATAAAAATAAATTCTGATCAGATTTGTTTCTAATTTAAAGATGGTAACAAAATATTTTTTTCTTTTTTTCACAAAAAAATAAGCTTAGGTGTCGTCGCCAGAATCACTCTCACGGAACATATTTACGAACATATCATTATGATTTAATTATTAGAATATTTATAAACTATATCATTACAACCCTAAGGGTTCTCAATCTATATACGCCCATAAATTTCCATATAACTATCAATACACACGATTTGTAATTTTTGGAGACCACAACCCACACAAATCCAAAATTAAACATGTAAATTAAAAATATTTTCCCTCACAGCTAATCAGGAAAAAGCCAACATACCCGTGGGAAATTATGTCTTCAATTTACGATTTGGGTGGATCTATGTTTTAATGTCTTTAACTTCTGATCTGTGTGAGTTTTGGTTTTCAAGATACGATATGTGTGATAAAGGCTAAACTTCGTGTGTATCGACAACTATATGAAAATTTATGTATGTATATAGGTCGACGTCCCTTTACAATAACTTTTAAGGTTTTTCGATGAATCAATTATACAAAATTACAGTTATAATTTTCCAACATTTGAATCATTTTAAAACCATTTTTCAGTTAATTAATCATAATTAATATTAGTTAATTTATATCAAATTTATATAATGGGCCAACCCATTTAACTATAAACCCATTAATTTGAATGATTTATTTGTTGATCCAAATCATTTTGAATCATTATTATCCACTAACTTCTAAAATGAGATTAAAATTTTATAGATTTGGGTTGGTTTAGGTTTAGATCGGGGTTATCCAATTGACACGCATAGACCTTAGAGTAACCCAATACCCAAGAAAGATAGAGAGAGCTTGGCGCTGAGATTTGATGATATATATCTTTGAGATTCTCACATTGTGGAAATGCAACAAAGTAATGATATGTTTGTCTTTGACTCTTCTACGGCTTGGTAATAGTGTACCAAATTATTTGAGATCTTAGTGGACACTGAAGAAAATAATTATGAAGTAATTATATCTAACGTTCAGACCAAAGAAATAAAAGAGATAAATATGAAAGTGATGCTGAAAAAATAAAAATAATTACAAAAAAACAAAAAAATAGAGACAGCGAATCAGATGGATGTTTGTGGATAAAATAAAAAACAAAACACCACTCGATCCATCCTTCTCCTCTCGATCTTCATCCTCTTTTTCATTTTTTAAAAAATCAAAAATCAAAAATTTCAATATTTGCTTTGTTTGATTCCGATAATGGAAGCTAGAAGGCTTGCGATTCTCTTTTCCCACCTTAACCCAACTGGTCCTTACCCGGTTCACCTAACCCGAGACCCGATTCTCAGGGTTTCCGATTGTATCTCATCTCCGTCCGACGACAAGAAGGCGGAATCATCCAATCTACAAAACGACTGCGTTTTCTGCAAGATTATCCGTGGCGAGTCTCCATGTCTCAAGGTTATTTAAAAAAAACCCCTACTTTGTTTTTCTTTTACTGTTTGTTTTTTTCCCCCGAATTTCCGACACAGAAGCTAACTGAACTGTTTTGATTCAGTTGTACGAGGATGATATGTGCTTGTGTATTTTGGACACTAATCCTTTAAGCCATGGGTAATCAAATCTTTCTCCTTTTTTTTTCCCAAAGATTAACTGAGATTGGATTGCAGTATGCTCTGTTATCAACTGTTGTTCTATCTACTTCTTTGTGACAACATATTTGACTTGACTTTGTTCCAAAGATTGTTTAATTAGAAACTTGGTTAACATGTTTTGTTTTGTTGTTATTATTCTTGAATCTAAATGTTATGGACTTTTTTTGTATTTGGGTGTTTTCAGACACCTCCAAGGAGCATGCAGGTAGTTGCTGCCATGTGTTCTAAAGTTCCTCTTATCAGCAATGCCATCGTCAAAGCTACCGGGAGTGGTATGCTCTATCGACTCTCAAAACATCGCATTTCTCCATCCATCTTTCTGACTTTTTATAAATATTGTTTTGCCGGAATACGTAGTAGCTATTTTGATAATGGAGTTCCTCAAATTTTCCCTTAGAAACTCTTAGATCTCAGTGTCCCCTACCTGTAAACCATGGTTACTGCTATACTAAATATTGGTCACTTAAGAAGAGCAAGTGGATTTCAAGATTCTATCAATACTAGCATTAGTTTATGCAACCACTGGATACTTTACATCACTTGTGAACTACATTTATTGTTCTTATTTTGTGACATAGTGAACTTGTTTTGGTAAATGTTATAGACTTTGAACCGGTTTTGCCACTTGCTGTCATATAAGTAATGTTGCCATCTTACTGGAATCTTTGATCATTTTAAGGTAGATTAGTCATTGATTCTCATCCATTGTTCTCAACAATTTCATCAGATTCATTTAACTTATTGGTTAATAACGGCGCAGCAGCTGGGCAAATCATATTTCATGTAAGCACATTACCAACTTTCATAACTTTCTACTTCTCTTTGTTCCTGAAGGATTCATTTTTTCTTTGCATTTCAGACGCACATTCACATAATCCCACGTAAGGAACACGACTACTTATGGGCTTCCGAGGTACAATACAGAAACATTAGATATCAAAAGGTTTTATGAAACTTGTCTGAGTTGATTGTTTTGTTTTGAGTGACAGAGCTTGCGGAGAGACACACTGAAATTGGACAAGGAAGCATCTCAACTGGCATCGCGCGTTCGACAACAATTGTGCAACCTTCCTGAAGAACAATTGGTTCAGCCCTCGTGAAAGTGCCTTGAAGAACAATTGGTTCAGCCCTCGTGAAAGTGCCTTTTCAAGAGACCACCCATTGTTGTAACTCTAAATACAGAATCGAAATCCAAAAGTATATTGTGTATAGTTCATATTCAATCATGTTTTTACTTTTATCTATACTCTTGAATCTGCTAGTTAGTTTACCAAGATTTGAAGTAGAAGAGGTTATTTCTGTTTTCAGTCTTTACAGGCTTTTTAGGCTCTCAAGTTAGTGACTTTTTTTAGTGTTAGGGATAGGTAGGATAGTGACTCTTACATTTTGATTAAGCTTAACAAAATACCAAAAAGTATTTGCTGAAGAAAACAAAAGACCAAAATGTCTCTAATCATTAACAAATCACATTGGTTCCCTAATTGTTATCGCCATTTGCCACTATGACCTGTTTGTTGGACTATCTTCTCATTCGAGCCTTGCTGTTGTTTCCATAATCTCGACGTTGTCGTTTGTAATGCGCATGTTGGGCTTGAAAAGATTTGCATCGTTAATTAACAAATAAGCGAATGAATCTTGTTCTTAGGATCCGATAAAGAACTGATATCTTTATTTCTTTGTAGTACGTAAAAAAAAAAACATTAAGCAGACAAGAAATTTTGTAGTCACATTTTTATGCTCGAGAGTCTAATTGCATTGTCTCTTCGTGGACTAGTATATGTTTTGATGTTTGGAACTTTGATGACACTAACATTATGTTTTTCAAAGAGCTTTAAGCTTCTTTTTGGTTTAGGGGATTTTTTATTTTTACATTCCCATCATAAAGTTTCAAAGTTGGATATTTTTGTAAACATTCAAAGTTGTGTATAATTCAAAGACAAAAGGCCGAAAGCAATTGTTGTCTTTGAATAAGCTTTCCCCAACATAAATTTTTTTCTTTATTCCTATTTTCAAATAAAAGATTCGATCTTGTGTGTTTGCTTGGTGAATATGATGATCAATATTTTAGGATTTTCATGTTTTTTCTTTTCTTTTCTTTTTAAACGTTTATTAATTTACCATATATGGCTCAAAATAGTAGTATTTTCTGATTATTTAGGACATAACAACCCTTATACATTTGGGGGGTAGGTTAGGGCATCTCCAATGGTCTTAGTTTCTAAAACCCAAAAAAATATATTATTTTAATAAAATTTGGTTAGTTAATTAAATCAAAAAAAAAAAAATATATTATTTTAATAAAATTTGGTTAGTTAATTAAATCAAAAAATTTATTGAAAATATTGGCCATTAATAAACAGCCACGTTTAAAAGCAGTTTCTCAAACTGATTCTCAAATATATGAAATGAGAACCGATTCTAGTGTCTCTTTCTTACTTTATAATTTTTTATAATTTTTTTTTTTTTTTAAGAATCCTTTGAGATGAGCACAGAGTCTCTTGGTTCCCACAACGTACGTAAACATATGATATACTAGTTCTTAAGATATGAAATAAGACGGAAAGCTGGGCCCAAAGGAGATTGTACTCGGGCCTAAAAGCCCATATAATGTAGTTCCACTCTGTGATTAATAATAAGGTCTGAGCTCTTATTGACAAAACGATTTGCGCTAACTCTCTCGATAAAAAGAGAGAAGATTGGGCTTGAGATTAACGATTTAATTCTTGATTTGCAATTTTGTAAATCCGTACTCAAACGAATAAAACGAAGCCTGTTATGTGAAATATATAACTGAAAGTTTTGCCACGGAATGAAATGTTTAACTTATTATCATTTCGCAGTTTTCAATATGGGCTAAGCTAAGTGCTTATTGGGCCAATCTCAAATGTACGGGCCAAGCTCAAATGTACTGAATCACAACCCAAGCCGAATATTTTTTTTTGGTCAAGCCCAAGCCGAGTATTTATCTTTCAAAAATCATATGAACATTGTTTCCAAAAATGTCTGTACTTTATATATACTATAGATTAAATTAGTTAATTTGAACAATATACTTGTTTTCCACAAACAAACTAGAGTATTAAAAATATTTTTTTTTAAATAATAATAATAATCAATTTCGTGAAATAAAAAGTAAGAAAGAATTGATTTATCATAATAAAAAAGGGGACCTATGAAAAAGTCTCTCAAACAAAAAATTGTGATACTAACCTAACTAAAATCATAAGACCTCACAAGGATGATAATAGACTATACGAGGACACGAAGAAACACCACCGACTTTTGTTTTGTCTATTTGAAAGCACATAGCAAACACACACTAATGCACATATACGCGTAAAAGAAACACTGATTTAAAATACATTACATCATATATAATGGCGCTGCTTTTACAAGTCTGTTAGCCCTTAGTCCACAAATACAAAACGATGAGTCACTCTCTTCTCTTAATTATGTATATTAAACCCCACAATTTCAATATTTTGGAACCCTCAACTGAATTGTTGATTTGGAATAAACTTCTAGAATTACAAGTATGGAATACTAGTCACATTCGGTAAGAGAAATGATGTAACTTTAGGTAATGGGAGTTTTGTATTCTGGTCACTATCTCAAGTTAGGCATGCTTTTAGTTTAGTATGTTTATGTGCACGCCAAATTCTTTTGGTATTCTCCAACATTAGTCCATTAATTATACGGCCACAGAACTCGTAATTTGTTTTTTAATTTACTCTGATGAGTTCAGTATAATTAAAAGATAGATATTCTTTTTATTTTGTCGTCGTGATAGATATTCGTAAGAGTAGACTTTTGTTGTCAAAGGGGCTCAAATGATTCTGTCTCTTTACGAAGTCAAAGATCTCAGACGTGATTGGAAGAATATTTACTTAATATTCTCATTAATCATGCAGCTTTTTTATTGTGTGAACTAAAAATTGTGACATTTCATTTAAACAATCAAAATCATCCCCTTTTCCTCCTCCGTAAGGTTTTAATTATTCTCGCCGTTTACATTCGATGGTAATATTCGCTACTTGCTTTTGAACTTAGAACCTGGGAATAGTTGATCTTTAATCATAAAAGACAAAAAAAAAAAAAAAAAAAAAAAAAAAAGACAAAAAAAAAAAAAAAAAGAGCATCTGTTTTAGATGCTTTAGTTTAATCGAAAATAAAAGCATAACGTTTGTGTATAGTTTATAGAGTCTAATAAGCGTGCAAATTATGATATAATATCACGAATATAATATGAATTTGATAGCCTTTAGTTAATTAGTACATGCTTAAGGCATGACATACAGTTCGAATATTTATCGTTCGACAATAATCTTCTATGTTTATATATGATGACAATCTAATATTTCTTCAGCATGTATTATGTTTATATATGATGACAATCTAATATTTCTTCAGCATGTATTTTGAGTTGATTTAACTTAGCAAAAACAAAAGTAGACCGTCAATTTTGGCGGCTTTGTTATAGTTTAAGAGAGTGGTACAGCGGCTCTCTTTTCTTGTTATTATGATTACCCGAAAATGAGTGGAAATTTGAAAAGGGATTATATAAGAAATAAAGAAGCATCATCCATGATTTGACTTATATGCATAGTATTATATACATATATATGTTTTGAAAAAAGAACACAAGAAAAACATGAAAGCAACATGCCTGGTTGGCCGTAAAGCCGGAAAGATTTGCAAAAAAAAAGAGGGATCAGAAGCAACATGCCTGGTTGGCCGTAAAGCCGGAAAGATTTGCAAAAAAAAAGAGGGATCAGACAAGCCTTCCATCATTCATCCCAACTTAGTCCAACTTTTTTACTATACATGATCAATTTTCTAAATTTTTGAAATAGTCTTTTGATAAATTACAAAATTAAGCTATATTTTACTTACAAATACGAATATCAAAATTTGTGTATCTTCATGGTTTCTAGAAGCCCTAAAACGAAGACAATCCAACCAAATGGTTTCGGGATCCGTTTGTTTTCTGTCGGCATGAGTCCGTCCGTTGCATCATAATCTTTGTTTTGACGAACGAGGATTGCGGTAAAAATGAAAAATTTACAAATACGGGCCGTAATGTTAGTGGGTTATAATCAGTAAAAATAAGATTCTCAACTATCATACCAAATCATTGAAGGGACCTACATGTCTATAGAACTGACACATCTTGGACCTAACTAAAAGTGATACTGTTTCAAACTTCGTAATTCTCTCTCTTTCTCTCTAATGTCGTGTGGATAAGTCTGTGGTGATAGATGCTGCCTAAGTGTGATGACATGATAACCATTACTTTTTCTTCCCCTAATCTTTTCATACCATTTATTTATGTACTTTAGTTGTACCCCCGCTCCAATTAGAAGACTTTTTATATAAAACAAACGTAGTACTTAATTTAAATTTATTTCATTTCTTATGCTTTGTTTGTGGTTTTGCATATGTTTTATTTATTATTGTTTGGGTTTGATTAGTCTAAACCTAATTTTGCTGAATCGTCAATCCAATCATCTAAAAAAAACATACTCCTAAGAGAAAACTAGTAATTTGGTCTTTGAATACGACCTTTTTATATGTTCTATCTATTTGTCATGTAATGTGATTATTTTTATATAATTACGCGTCAGTCGAACACGCGCAATAGAAACAGAATGAGATAATATTTTAGATTTACAAACAATACAAAAGACAAAAACTTCAAATAATCATGATTCATGACGTTTGGTTACCGGAAGCGTCTAAATGATGAAAATTAGTTATCGGGGTCAATACGATTACTAGTTTGTCTTCTCGTTCTTGATTTGATATTTTAGATATCGGATATTGTTATATATATATAAAAAAATCAATTTAATCATGAGTCTCGATTTATCAATGTTTGACATCTCGAGTATTAAATGTAAAGCACTAGTATCATGTAATGTAATTATTATTGTAATATATCGTGGCGTCCTGTTCTTGAGTTAGGCATCGTCGAATTATTGACGTTATAGACCAAATTATCCAGTAAATACGGTTTTAACCGAATTGTGACTTTCTCGACTTCTGCCACGTACGCATATAGTATTAATTTGTGCAATATGGGTAACCTAACTTGGTTGGAAAGTATCAAATAAGAAAAAATTAAGCGCAAAGCCAAGAAAACATACCACGTCGACTTGCTTAGTTAAGCCCCTCTCAACAATATTTATGAATTTTTTTTTTTGTTTGGGTTGACGAATCACATTCCCACCTCCACCATGATTGATAGATAATCTTCTTCTCCCACCTGTTTTCTATTTTCAGACCATTCACAATATTTAAATATTCATCTTATTAATAGTCAACTAATTATGTTAAATCATTGTTTTTAAAAACAGGTAATGTTTTGTCAAAGTGGATAAATACGGTGGATATAAAAATAGTTATAAATCACTGAATAATTAATTCCGACAAAAATTTGGCCAGATCAAGAGAACCAAATCTTAGAGAAGAAAGTGGAGATCACAATCCAAAACCCCAAATAACACAGAGAAAATGATATAATATAAGAAAAATTAATTTTTAAAAAACCAATGTGTAGTGTAAGAAGGTTGAAGATTGGTAGGTAAGCTGACATGTTACCCATAATTTGCCTTCTTCAAGCAAAGCATGGACTTGGAGACATGGTAGGTAAGCTGACATGTTACCCATAATTTGCCTTCTTCAAGCAAAGCATGGACTTGGAGACAATTCATGTGGTCTCTCCTCTTTTTTTTTTTTGGAAAACCACTTAATTTCATTAATTAAGCAAAGAAGTTACATAGAGGTCGGAATGAACTATCGGATCCTAGACCGACAAACTTACAAGTCACTTGGACTAAACAGACAACATTAATATAAGGAAGAAAATACATAAAGTAAAAAGATAAGGGGTTCACTAATCCCAATAAGTGACTAAGCCTAAATTTTCTAAACGATCTCGAGAATCCGAATAGAAGCAAGGCTAGTAGTTGGCTAGGCATCGAAGACTTCAAGTCTGAGCCGTAGTACTGGACGTTAAAACATACTTGGGAAGCTCTTTTTAAAGTCGCATGCGAGATATTTAAGAGATGAGAATTCCAAAAGAGTTCATCGGATGCAACCGAGGGCGATACAGCATATGAATGCATACAATTGGTTTCCAGGTCCATACATAATTTGAATCGGAGGTCCACTGCCCTTCCTCTGTTCCATAGGTTTGACCCCGTGCAAAAGACATACTTAATGCTTTTCCAGAAGAAGAAGTTGAGTTTAGGGGAGAATTTAATCTCCCTAATGTTTTTGATCCCCTATATATATATATATATATATATATATATTTGTGTCCCTTTTCTCATTACAATTTTTTTACGTGGACTCCGGGGCATGTGCCCCACTCGCTACACTATATGAGCCGGCCCTGCGAAGATTTCAAGTTTGAGTAGTAGTGCTGGAGGTTAAAGCCTACTTGGGAGCTCTTTTTAAAGCAGCTATCGCATGCAGGATACTTAAGAGATGAGAGTTCCAAAAGAGTTCATCGGATGCAACTGAGGGCGATAAAGCATATGAATGCATACAATTTGTTTCCAAGTCCATACATAATTTGAATCGGAGGTCCATTGCCATTCTTCTGTTCCATAGGTTTGACCCCATGCAAAAGGCATATTTAATGCTTTTCCATAAGAAGAACTTGAATTTAGGAAGAATTTAATCTCTCCCTAATGTTTTTGATCCATCTAAAGATAAAGCATATGAATGCATACAATTTGTTTCCAAGTCCATACATAATTTGAATCGGAGGTCCATTGCCATTCTTCTGTTCCATAGGTTTGACCCCATGCAAAAGGCATATTTAATGCTTTTCCATAAGAAGAACTTGAATTTAGGAAGAATTTAATCTCTCCCTAATGTTTTTGATCCATCTAAACTCATAGGGAAGTGGACCCGCTGTTATCGATTGGGTAAAGAGTTAAAAACAGGTAACTGAACCACTATCCGGTAAAAAAGACTGGGGGTACCAGGAACTAATCCCGATGATAGTACTGAAGAGGTGAGGGTGGAGACTATGGTTTGTCGATCATGTGATTTATTGGCGGCATTGGCATAGAGGGAATTCGTTTTAGATTTAAAATTCAAAAGTAATTTGATATGGTTGATAACTCCATTAGTTAAATTAGTTTAAATATTCCAATTTTGAGAGTCAATGATGTGATGTAGCCCAAAAAGAGACTACGGGATCGACGTGATAGATTGTGGAGAAGAATGCCTCGCCAGACACATGATTTCTAAGCAAGACCACGACAAACACGGCGTGGAAGGTGGTGGTGGTGTTGTTACTCGGCATGAAGCCGGAGGTTTCGTGCTAACGGAGAGGCACGCTTCTGTTGTGACTTTGGCAGTAACTTTTACGGCTGTAGACGAGGAGAATAAACGAAACGGAGAAAAGAAGTGAGTAGCAGCGATGTTGAGAAGAGTCAGGCAGCCATTAGAGACGACCTCGTCGCGGTGGTGGGGAGACCTAGGGCGGCGGCGATGAACATCACCACCGCCCAGATCTAGCGTCTTCCGGTTGAAAACCAGAGCAGGTTTGATTGAGAACGATGGAGGATGTGACGAAAATAAAATTCGTCGAGGAGCAACACCAGAGCAGGTTTGATTGAGAACGATGGAGGATGTGACGAAAATAAAATTCGTCGAGGAGCAACCTTCAGAGGAGGAAGAAGATGCAGATCTACACTCGCCTCGTTAAGCGTGTCTGAGAGAGTTTGGTTTTAAGCGTGTTTACCCAGACGTAAATTGGATTTTCTAGCCTGTGGTCTCTCCTCTTAATCACTCTCTCTTTCTACACATATAATTCAATCATCATGGTATTAGAATAAATAATGATAATTTATAAATTAAATTCGACTAATACTTTAAGATTTTAGTAATTAAAGAGTATCATCTGATTAGAAAAATGAAACTATTTTTTCTCTTTTTGGAGGAAGTCTTCAGATGGATTAATCATTTGGTATATGTACGGGAATATATTTGTAAAATCATTTTTTGTTAAGTTATATCTATATAAAATTAATCATTGTTATCTTCATCTTATACTACCGATGTAACGAGTTTATTAATTAATATTAATGTTTTTAATTAAAAAATGGTTGTTTGATTTTTGTATTGTTTAAATAAACTAATTTAATTGTACAAAAATAATATGAAACTATTATATTATTTTTTCCTGACAAAAAAAACCAGAAAATAATAATATGACAACAATTATATTAAGTGTATACAAAGAAAAAAAATATTAAATATAAACATATATTTTTTGTCATATGAGAAAAAAATAAAATAAGAAACTCCTATTGAACATTTATGAAGTGGGAAGAATAGTTGAAAGTGGGGGCGATAATTTGGTCAACCTTTGTCAGTGAGATAATAAA
>CM071721.1:3047061-3057919 GCA_036630335.1 Physaria fendleri | reverse complement strand
AAACTCCACCTAACTACCCACTAGTTACCATCGAGAACTAGTTCTTTAGACGTGTACCAGATTTCCTTGTGGATCGATCTCGCTATATACTACAAGTGACTATACCATGAACTTGTGGTTCTTAATGGGTTTAAACTCTCAGGTCTACTCTCTAGTATTCCTGCGTGAAACCTGACTATGTTGGATGAGCAATCCGACAGATATCACTAACCAATAACCCGACTTTACACTATATTGGCCTGTATTCTTGTAGTGTCATCCCAACATGTCTTCTGTAGCCGAAGTACTTAACTTAATGCTCAATACTCTGGGAATATCCTCATCACTAATTAATTTTTGAACTTTATTCAGTTTCCATAAATCGGTCCCAGGTTCAATTAACTCTGATACTTGTATATTAGGTGGATTAGCATCCTTAGCCAATGAAGCTCGTGGTGGTGTCTCTGCTAGCCAAGGATCTTTCCATGTATTAATAAGTGTGCCATCACCCACCACAAATCGAAGCCCTTTTGATCAATAGGTCTCTACCTGTGAGCAAAGACTGCCATATGTATGAAGCAGATCTACCAAATTTGGCATTAAGAACGTTATTGTCTGGGAAATATTTGCCTCTTTAAACCTTTGAAATAAGACTATTTGGGTTTTGAAAAATTCTCCACACCTGTTTGCCCAAAAGTGCTATGTTAAAATTCTCTGTATCTCTAAATCCTAATCCACCTTCTCGTTTTGGAACACATAATCTCTTCCAGGCGATCCAATGTTTGCCAGCGTGGTTGTCTCCCTTATCCCACCAGTATGCCACCATTACTCGATTGAGATCATCAACAAAGCCTTTAGGGAGCTTGAAAATGTTCATACAATAAACCGGCATAGCTGACGCAACAGCTTTTAAAAGTACTTCTTTACCCCCGGGCGACAAAATTTTTTTACTCTAACCCTACGTTTTAGCCTTAACCTTATCGAGAATATAACGGAATGTGTCTGCTTTTTTCCGTTGAAATTCCTCTGGCAAACCAAGATACTTCCCTCCACCTTCATTATGTATACCCATAAGTTGTCTCATGCGTCTTTTTAACCTGGTTGCATACTTTGGATCTAAAAGTGAGGGATGATTTATTTAGATTTATTGATTGCCCTGAGATCCTCTCATATAATGCAAAAATCTTCTTTAGGGTGTCACCATTCTTTTTATTTGCTAATGTAAAAAACAGCGAATCATATGCAAATAAAAGATGCGATACCGGATGTCCTCTCGATCCTAGCTTCATTGGTTTGAGCTTATTTGATCGTTCTGCAGCGTTTATCAAATGCGATAAAACTTCTGCACATAATATAAATAGGTACGGAGATAATAGGGTCGCCTTGTCTTATTCCCCGACTCGAAACAATTCTTCCATGTGGGCTACCATTGACCAAAACCGAGTATGTTACAGAAGTAACACATTTCATAATCCAGTGAATCCATTTAGCATGGAATCCCATTTTCTGCAGCGTTTCATAAATAAAGCTCCATTCGAGACTGTCATAGGCCTTCGTAATTTCCGTTTTTACTGCCATATAGGATTTAGCTTGTCGCTTTCGGGATCGCAGAGAATGAAACATTTCTTGAGCGATGATTGTGTTGTCAGAGATATTCCTTCCTGACACAAAAGCCGCTTGGTTTGGTGAAATAACATCAGATAGTTGAGACTTCAGTCGATTGACAAGTATTTTGGAAATGATTTTATAGCTAACGTTGCATAACGCTATCAGACGAAATTCCGTCATCGAGGTAGGATTTGTGGTTTTTGGTATTAAGCACAAGTTTGTATGGTTACTTATAGAGTTAGAATCAGCGCTGTCAAAGAAAAGTCTCACCGCCTCTATAACTTCTGATTTAATCTCTGTCCAGTGGTCTTGATAAAATGCACCCGAGAAAAAAAGTCTCACCGCCTCTATAACTTCTGATTTAATCTCTGTCCAGTGGTCTTGATAAAATGCACCCGAGAAACCATCAGGTCCAGGTGCACGAGATGGTTCAATGGAAAACACAACCTTTTTTTATTTCATCATCAGAAATTGGTCTTAATAGATCTTCATTCATTCGATCAGAAACTCTCTGATCAAAGCCCCTAAAAGCCATTGTTATATCAATTTGCTGCGTCGGTGTTGACGTGTATTGTCTTGAGAAATACTCTGTTGCATCAATTGCTGTTTGTTTAGTACCATATAATATTATACCTTCCTCATTTTTAATAGCACGAAGTAGTTGTCTGCTCCGTTTTTGTTTAGTAGATAAATGGAAAAAACTTGTGTTGTTGTCCCCTTCTTGTAACCATTTTTTCTACTCTTTTGTTGCCAAAACTTTTCTTCCTCTGCATATGCTCTTTACAATTGATCTTTAAGTGATCTTTTTTCTTGATTCGATAAACAACCTGATGCAGTGCCTATATCCAATCTGTGTTTTAAAATTGCTATTTGTTCCCTTGAATTCGATCGGTGGCTGCGTTTCCAGCAGCTAATAATGCGTCGAAAATCTGCTAACCGAACAGACAGAGGAACAGTATGACCTTGAGATGTCGTGTTCCTTTTTCTCCAACCTTGAATCACCGAGTTGTTGAAACCTTCATGAATTTTTAACCGAGAATCATAAAGGAAAATTTTTCTACGTTGTTCTTCTTCTTCCATATTGATGTGTAAAACTATTGGTCTGTGATCACTTTCCTCAAATTTTAAATACTAATTAATTGATGCTAAAAATTGTAAAAGCCATTCAGAGTTAACCATTATTCTATCAAGACAACAAGAGACATGATGATCTCCGCGAGTGCCAGCCCAGGAAAAACGATCCCCAACAGATTGTAAATCAAAAAGGTTACATGTTGACACCATTTGTCTAAATGAACTAAATGAGGATTCTGGTCGTTGTCGTCCTCCCTGTTTCTCTTGATTATTCAATATCTCATTGAAGTCTCCAAAAACAATCCATGGCTGTCCATTTCTATTAACCCCAAATCTTTCTAGTTTTTCCCAAACTAAATAGCGAAGAGTTTTATTCGGATGACCATACACAAAAGAGTAGTAGAATCCAATACCATTTATCTTCATAAAGCAGTCAATCAAGTTTGCACAATACGATAATACATCCAAATACATAGATTTCTTCCATAAAATAGCTAATCCACCACTAAGACCCAATGGTGGTACCGTAATTAAATTGTCAAAACCAAATAAGCAAGCCTTGTCTCTCATATAATCATCATCTTGCTTGGTCTCTACTAGGCATATGATGTCCGGGAAATACTGTCTTTGTATCTCCTTAAGGCGGCGAACTGTCGGGACATTGCCTAAACCCTGACAGTTCCAAACGGTTGTATTCATGTCGAACCCGGTGGATATGGGTCCACCGAACCACACACACCTTCCTCAGAAACATTCTCCGCTTCGTCTCCATCATCAACCTCATGCTCCTCTGCGTGTTCATTCACTGCAGACTCTACACTGCTCTCCCTAGTCATACGCATTGTTGAAGTCTCCCCAGTCATCATCTTAGATCTCTTTCTTTTACCACTGATTTCCATTACTGTATCTGTATTCATCAAAGTTGGTCCTGCTTCATTAGAAACAAATGGGTGATTAACAATACCTTGTCGCTCAAGATGGTCCTGAGTTATTTTTCCATCATGTTCCATAGGATGAGTAACAGAACCTGTGGTGATTGTTGAGTGTAAATCCGATTCATTTGAAGCCAAATACTCTTGTTGATATTCGAGTGTCTCCTGGCTGATCTCGTTATGTCCATCTTCCACAGCATGTTCTCTGATTATCCTTTGACGAATGGGAGACAGATTGTCATTATTCAGAAGATATTGTGCTCGTGCACGCAAGAAGTTCTGGTACTCTTCCTCCCCAAAGTTCGAACAAAAGCCTGGTGGGAAATCATCATTTGCTTCTGTCCGGTTATGTGGTCCACTTCCGGCATCTTCAGTGTGGGGATTAGCCGCAGCAATTTGTGCCATCCTTGGATCATTTGATGGTCCTGCTCCATATCCAGGGTATCCGTCAGAGTGGTCAGTGTCGGTGGGGTTGTTTTCTCCACTGGGACAAGCACCCGTACCATGGGTCATCAAACCACAAGCGCCGCTGTAGCGTTTGAGTTTCTCGAATTTGATTTGCAAAATCGTGTCCACACCAGGAGAGAATTGATATGAGCGTTGTAATTCAATGGGTGTGTGAATGTTCCAATTCATACAGACACGTACGAAGTTTCCTTGATAGGATGCATCAACAAGAAGGTCCACTTTGATAACATGATTGTTCTCTCCAATCTTTGATGCTATCTCTTTGATCGCGTCCTCATCCAGAAGATGAAAAGGGATGCCCCTAATCTGAATCCAAATGGGCAGATAGTCGAGGGAATCCATGTTGAAACCTGGAGTCCACCGGTGTATGACGAGCATACGCTCTTGAAAACTCCACGGCACACGGGACATGACAAATTCCATAGCCTCCTCCGATGGCAGTAAGAATTGGAAACGTTGATGAGGGAGAATGCTTCCATGGACCATACCTTCAAGGTTCCAGGTACGGGGTAGATACTTGATCAAGGATGGTAGATGTTGACGTTGTGGATTCACGGGCCTTCCAATGACAATGAATTGGTTTCTCTTTTAAGCCTTAGCGATCATGGATGGGTTAATCGTAACGGAAGGTTTGTTTGCTCCTAACTTCATCTGATTCATCTTTGAATTGATGTTATTGTCAGTCATTAGATGGTGAAGAATGAACAAATAGAAAACAGAGCCCATGAATTGATGTTATTGTCAGTCATTAGATGGTGAAGAATGAACAAATAGAAAACAGAGCCCAGTGGGGTAAAAGAAAAAAGAAAATGGAGATAAGACAAGAGTGTGGCTTTATAGGTGTTGAAACGCTGGATAAGGCAGTTATGGATGCAGTTATTGACGGTTAAGTGGGTTGTGTAACCGATTCCTAAGCATAACTGTCCCATGGTTGAAGTTAATCGCAAACTCTGTTTCACATCTTTAGGACCACGGGAAGATGAAAAAACAGTAGGGAGATGAAGCACCAAAGTGTCAACATGATTGAGTGTCACAAGGGTGACGAAAGAGGGCCAAATCCGCCGGAAAATCAGCTCAGAATTGCCCGCAAAAGTGAAAGGGTATGAAAATACACCATTTCGAAGGAGAGAGAATTTGGAACGAAACATCGCTATTATTTTTGAGATAAGAGATCAATTTTTTAATTATATTTTTTTAATATAATTTTATTATCTAATAGTTATTAAATAATGAAATTTAACTATCAAAAAAATCCTAAAAAATTAAATAATACCGTGGGAATCATGTGGCACAATGATGGTCATATCTGAAAATCATCACAAAGGTCTGGAATTAGACCCCAACACCCGTCGTTGTTAACGGAAAAATTAATGTCACTAGGCTGAGGTGGAAAAAATTAAATAATTTAACGGGTAGAATACTATTTAATACTTATAAATTTGTAATTAATATGCAATCCAATTTTTAGTTTTTCAAATTTGCAACTTGTCCATATATGTATGTTCCATATCCTCCGAAATACGTATTCTCTAATGTTTGACGAATCATATTTCCACCACCACCACCACCATGATTATCAATCTTTTTCTTCCACCAGTTTCTATTTTCATACCATTCACAATATTTTACACAGAATAATAGAACTTAATATATCAACCATCCCGTTAAATTACTTTAAGAATGAATTAAATAAATGATAAATTAATGTTACAAATCGACGCATGTAGAACTATAAGTTTCAGTTTATTTCTAGTTTTTAAAAAAAAAAAAAAATTGTCAAGATAGAGACGAAATATAGATTTATCGTGTGCATAAGTTTTTCATCCGGTGAAGTTTTATTTCCATGACATGTTTGTCTGTTCACAATAATTCGAGTTATCATATTTATGCGTTTTTTTTTTAGTTACATACTAATCAATAAAAAGCATATTATAAAATAAAAATACGGTGGAAATAAAACGGACAGAAATCATTGAATAATTAAGTCCCGACACAATTGTGGGCAGATTAAGAGAACCGAACCTAAAAAAAGAAAGTGGAGATCACAATCCAAAACAAAAATAATTATAAGAATATTTAGAAAAACAAATTTAAAAAGAAATTAATGTGTAGTATGAGGAGGTTGAAGATTGGTAGGCAATCTGACATGTTACCCATATCTGCTGCCTTCTTCAAGCAAAGCATGGAGTGGGAGACAATTCATGTGCTCTCTTATTTAAAACTCCCCTCTTAATCCCTCTCTATTTACTTTTATTACTCTCTTTTTATCTCCCTAATTATATATATATATATATATATATCAATGTTATTGTAATATATAGCAAATAAATGTAAAATAATTAAAACCAATACTACCTAAGAACTTATTAAAAAAAATACATCATTTGACCGGATAATTTTCAAACCACGTCATACAAAATAGTATGCCAAAAAAAAAAACAAATAAATATATCCTAAGAGGGTATAAATTTGAACACAAATAAGTATATATTGATCCGACAAAAAAAAAAAGAAAAAAAAGTATATATTGATAATTATGAAGTGGGGCGAATAATTGACGTGGGATGCTTATTTGGTCAACCTTAGTAAGTTAGAAAATTAAAACAAGAGGATATTTGTGACATCATTATTTCCCACATTCTTTTTTTCAATTATTCTGTATACAAAAACTATGCAAAATAATTTAAATCAATTCAATTGATCAAGTCTAATTAATACCCACCCACTCATAAAAATAAAAATAAATATTTTTTTTTTCTAGAAAAAAAAAAAACTATCTTTCCCCTTCTTAATAAGAAGCCTCTTGGGTTCATTTCGTCCCATAATCTTCAAACTTCACCTAAAGAAATTCTTAACAAATAATTTTTTTTTTTTTCGTAGTACAACTTCCAGAGATCTTAAAGATTTGATTAATAAGAAGAAGAAAAAAAAGGTAAAATAACATCAAATGGGTCTTGATGATTTATGCAACACAGGTCTTGTTCTTGGTTTAGGCCTCTCACCAACGTCTAATAATTACAATCATGCCATCAAGAAAACATCCTCCACCGTAGACCACCGTCATATCAGGCTCGATCCATCGTTGACTCTAAGCCTCTCCGGTGAGAGTTACAAGAACAAAACCGTTGCCGTGGCCGGAGACCAGATTTGCCGGCAAACGTCGTCTCACAGCGGAATCTCATCTTTCTCGAGCGGACGGGTGAAAAGAGAAAGAGAAATCTGCGGTGGTGGCGAGGGAGAAGAAGAGACGGAGGAGACAACAGAGAGAGTAGTGAGTTCGAGAGTGAGTAATGATCATGAAGATGAAGAAGGTGTTAGTGCTCGTAAAAAGCTTAGACTCACAAAACAACAATCTGCTCTTCTTGAAGAGAACTTCAAACTTCACAGCACCCTTAATCCCGTATGATAATTTTTAATTTGATTAATTAATCTTTACTTTTTGTCACGTTAATCATGTTCTTATATTGATTTCCTATGAAATTAACAGAAGCAAAAACAAGCCCTTGCAAGACAGCTGAATCTAAGGCCTAGACAAGTTGAAGTGTGGTTCCAAAACAGGAGAGCTAGGTAAATTTTACTCCCAATTAATAGTATGAGATATATTTCTTTCTTTCTTTCTTTTTTTTTTGGTTGTGATTAAATTTTGAAATTGGACAGGACAAAACTAAAGCAAACAGAAGTGGATTGTGAGTTTTTGAAAAAATGTTGCGAGACTTTAACGGTTGAGAATAGAAGCCTTCAGAAGGAGCTTCAAGATCTTAAGGCTTTAAAAATGTCTCAACCGTTTTACATGCATATGCCGGCAGCGACTTTGACGATGTGCCCTTCTTGTGAGAGACTCGGCGGCAGCGGCGCTGGAGGTACCGGTGGAGTCGGCGGAGGTACCGCGGTGGTTGATGGGGAAACGGGGAAAGGGGCTTTCTCTATCGTCACAAAGCCTCGTTTCTTTAATCATTTCACTAATCCCTCTGCCGCCTGTTAGTTTTTTCTTTATCAAATTAGGAATTAGTTAGAAGGTAAAAATATTACGTTTAGATTGGAAAAAAATGCCTGGGGGGTATTCTCTTTATGGATAAGAAAGACTCTTCAACGATTCCACTTTATTTTTCAGTGGGATTGTTGGTTGATCACCAAAATTATTATTTGTAATTATAGTTTTAAACTTTTAGTTGAAAAAAAAGAAGAAGAAGAATAGTAATTAGTACTTACTTATCCATCTTCTTCTTCTTCTTTTTTTTTCCTATGAATATATATTATGGTGTTATAATTTTGTTAAAATAAATATACATATAATTTTTTTTTTTTTTTGTCAAGGACATATAAATTTTTTTTGCTACTTTGCAATGATTTATCACGTCTCCTTAACAATGGTATATTCATGAGAATGTGATATTGATTTATATAACATTTTTCTGTCGTCAAATAATTGAATTCGGCTTCTAATTTATCTGAAAACCGTCTGATTAGCGTTTAAAAAGTGGAATTAACGGATAAAATCCCTGACAAAAAAAAAAAAAAAAAAAAAAACGGATAAAATATTTTGTTGTGTTTTTGTTTTTTGTTTTTTTCACTTTAATTAGATTAACCTTCCAATATTCTGTAATAACAGTTCATAAATGAGACATGGTGGTGCCTAGCTATTTCATTTCATTTTCAACCGTCCAACCCGATAATGGAAATATAATACTGAGATAAAAACACTTATAAGTATATCTCTATGATGCTTGACAAACAAACAAAAAAAGTATATCTCTATGATATGGAGAACCTCAGAGATTTAAGAAGGTAAAGGGACTGATAAAAAGAAAAAAAAAGTATATCTCTATGATATGGAGAACCTCAGAGATTTAAGAAGGTAAAGGGACTGATAAAAAGAAGACATATTTATAGAAACTGCCATTTCTGTCTATGGACTTTGTGAAATTGCCACTGTGTTTTAAACATGCCACAGATAGCCCAAAACACGCGTGCCATAGATAGCTGAAAAGACCAGCGTGTCCCTGTCTATAACTAAAGAGAATGCCATGGCACGCGTTTTTGGACTGTCTGTGGTATTTTTAAAAGAAAGTGGCAATTTCATAAATTTAATGGCACGTGTGTTTTGGACTGTCTGTGGTATTTTTAAAAGACAGTACCGTCTGTGGCATTCTCATAAACTTTATAGACAGAAATGACAGTTTGAATAAAACTCTCTAAAAAAAAATTAGGAATTCGTTTTTGATTGACAAAAACAAAAAGAAGAAGACGATTTTACATTAAAACTGATTTTGAAAATAAACACACATTTATTAATTTGGCTCCAGATATAACGAAAATCATTTGATGGGTGTGAATGATTTTAAGTGAGGGAGATAAAGGGTGTGGGGCTAAGAGGTTAGCTCACGTGTATTGATACATCTCTTTAAACCTTTTAAATTTATTCAAAAATAATAATTATAGCTTATTTATATATATAAAAAAGAATATTAAATCATGTAATTTCACTGAGAAACATCACATACGTAGTCAAATATTATCCATAAATAACAAAACTGGAAATGAAAAATAGCATTATCGAATGACAAAGCTTCATGACAAAGAAAAGAATTGTATTTGATATGGATATGCTTTAGTGGAAATATAAAATGAAAAATAAAAAATTAAAAGATATATTTGAAGATTTGAAACAGTGAGATGAACTGTCTTTAAGGGGGTAAGGTGGGACATGCTTCACGTGATTTTCATCTCAATACTAGATATGTGGGATTAATTACATCAATGTTCGTGATACACCTATATATTACTATATACACACCACGTCAATTAAAGAGAGACTGCCATTTCCCTCTCTTCGAATTTTATGAAGACTGTCATTTCGAAATTTTGTGAAATTTTATGCCATTCTTGTCTCCGAAACAGACATATCACTGTCCGTGAAATGACCGCCGTGCTCCTGAGTTTACAGATATTCACGATTTTACTGTCCTTTATGTTGGATCAAAAATTCAATAAGCCATGGACTTATAAATTTATGAAAGTAATTGAATGAGAAATGGACTACAAATTTAAAGTCTATAGAGAGTTAATGAATGTTCTTTGTCCCACATTGCTTGGGAACAAAAGATCTTTATGGTATATATACCATCACAAAACACAAGTTGTAAAACATGTGTGGAGAGTGAGGAATGGAGAATCCCCACGTGCGCACCACCACCACCGCTAAGCCATGCCGAGCCGGAGCGGGCGGGGTGCGGGTCGTGGGTCGTGGATTCTTGGGAATGTCTCGTGGTCGAGTGGTTCCTTTCTTTTTGCGTCAAATTCGTAAAAAGATTTTTCAACCGAATCCATGCTATTTTTAGCCAAGTCTACACGACCTTATCCTCAACCAAGTCCAACAAGAGCCGAGTCAAGACGAGACTTCGCCCAGTCCAAGTTGTTGCGACTTCGACTCGGTCTTCGGGTTGTTGCGGCTTGGCGAGCAAGTCAGGGGAGCATATTCTCGGCTATCTTTAGCTGACTCCATCCCCTATATAAACAAGCTCGACCCTCCTCTCTAAAATATAACTCGAAACTCACACATCTCTCTCTTCTCTCGCTTATCGTATGCTCTGTGGTTGCAGTTCATATCTGATCTTCCACATCAGAAAATATGTCGTTCTCTCATTCTGTTTTTTGATCCTTCGATCTTTCATAACCCGCGTTCTCTCTTTCAGAAGCGGCAAGTATATCCTGAGTATATCGTAGTTACTTAGTTTGTAGATTCTACTCTTTGAGTGAGCAAGAGTAGTCTAACCCGGTTGTACCCTGGGACTGAAAAA
>CM071721.1:2971845-2982706 GCA_036630335.1 Physaria fendleri | reverse complement strand
AGAGAATAGTGAGGGAGATAGTAGAATGAAAAGGAAGAAATAAGGATATATGAGGAATTAACCCTTTGTTCTATCGTTAGTACCATCACGTGGCATTTTGGTTGTAGTCGAACATACTGGAAATATAAATGTATTACATTGTGAATAAAAAAACCTAATGGAAACCCAAAACTACAATTTGCCACCCAATTGAAAAGAGTGTCCCCTGCAAAAAAAAATAAAAAATAAAAGATACAGAAACAGTAGTGCTTTGATCAAATGCTTGATCTTATTATTATCTAAACACAGCATTGATTAGCTCTTTTAAATTCTTGCATCCAAGGATCTCAAACTCTTCCAAATTCAACGCCCTTAGTGACTCCTCCGCTGATTTGGGAACTACACATTTGTTGAACCCCAGCTTTGCAACTGTACTTACCCTTTTCTCCATTCTTGGTACCTATACCATTCTCCTTCCATTACATTCATCCAAATTCTCAAAAGAAATAAAAAATCTAATAATTAGGTGATTCTTCTATTGCTTACCGGGCGAATCTCGCCTCCAAGACCAACCTCGCCTATGAATGCTACACCGTGAGGAATTGGAAACTCCAAGAAACTGGATTCATTTGCACATTGTAACTAAATAAAGCAAATCCTCCAGAATTTACAAGATAGTTTTAAACATCACAAATAAGTTTATTACACTTCACCTGCTACATATTGCTGCTGCTATTGCGAGGTCGCCGGCAGTCTCAGAAAGAGCCATTCCATTAGCAACGTTCAGAAAAATCCCCTAAAGAAAACATATTTCGTATTAACTCAGTATTTCAATCACTACGATACTAAGAGAGCATACATTAAAGTTCACCATGATTCATATTATTTATTATAGCACCACTATTATTATAAGAACAAGATTCACATGGTAAGTAATAATGTAGACTGGCACAATACTAACAAATCTCTAGACTTACACTTTCTTGAATTTTAAGACCAGCTTGCTTCATAAGAACCTGTAAAATGATAAGGCCGAACATAAAAAAACCTTGAGTAATTAAAAAGGAAATCAGAAGATAGCGTGTACCAAACGTAACTTAAACAAAAAGACAATGTTAGTAGTAGCACACTAGCACTCACTGCAATTATCATGTCAGCTCTGCTTGCTTGAACCCCATTGACATGCCTTGAAACAGTTGATCCACGCGAACATAGCGCCTACATATTACAAAAACAATGTTTAAACAAGAACTTGAATACTTTGCTTCAATGACCACAAGAACATTTAGGCAGCTAATAGTGAGAGGTCAGCATTGTCGCATATTCATAATATACATACTAAAGCTAATGTAAGTCATGATTCTCATCATATTAACAAAATAAATTGTATGAAGACTTTAAAAAGCAGTATCACTTATAAAGCCAGAGACCTTTAACAATTTTTTGGAATTCTGAAGTAGACCTAAAGAATGAGGCAGAATTGTCTAGTTATCTACCTGAACTTCGATTAGGAAACTCCGAGAGCCATCCATGACAACTGCTACAGCTAATCCAGCTAAAACATCTGAATCGGGATTCTGTTGACTAAGATATATGCCACTAGGGTTGGAGACAACTTCAAGTCCAGAGTTTGACATTTCAAAAACTCCAAGCTGACACAGGAGATAGTCACAATTTATTTGATAGTTCTTAACTCGAAACAAAAACAAGTCTACAAATAATAAGCAAACTTGAGCCGTGTAAAGAATAAAGGAAACACAATCCACAGAAATATGATGCTTAAACTAGCAAATTCTCGATGAAAAGAGAAAAGAGGCAGGCAGGCAGCAAGAGAAAATGATGATCATGATTGAATCTGCGAAGGAATACTATCAAGGATTTGAATACATACTTCATCTGTCGACCCAAACCGATTCTTCACAGATCGAAGCAAGCGGTATGTCAATGACTCTTCACCCTGAAATTTGACTGAAAATACATGTCAACTGATCACTTCTGTTGTATATCCTAATAAATTAATCTCATATACTTGATACAGTAAAGAGGCTACAAAGCTAGTAAAAAGAAACCAAACTTTTAGTTAGAACTACATAGCACCATTTATTGAAGGGTGCCAAGGGGATATCATGATTGCATATCTAAAGACAACGGAATACAAAAAAAAAAAAAAAAGAACGGAATACAAAAAAAAAAAAAAAAGCACCTCCAAGTACAAGACAACGTCTACTATGTGCTCCAAGACACGAGGTCCTGCAATATCGCCCGCTTTTGTAACATGTCCAATCTAGTAAAAAAGGTGATGTGCATAAAAGATCTGATCAAGATCAAACAAAAAATGTTGAAGGAAAGAATGGGAAGGATGTGCATTCTCACCAAGAAAACAGGGACATTGGATTTCTTAGCAAAACGTAACAGGGTTGATGTGCACTCTTTAACCTGCCACCACCAGAGATTTTTCAAGAGAATAGCCTTTTTCAGCCGACAAAAAATAGTTACGGTAAAAGCTTATGCAAAGAAAAAGAGAATGCTGGAACCATGTCTTCATCTAACACAAAATTTTCCACTTAAACATAGAAAAGAAGATATATGATTCCATGTAAAATGGGAAGCAAAAAAAAGCAGCTATGGCATAACTTCTTGCTCATAGTACTCAGAAGAAAATTTCAGTGAGAGACTACATAAGTAAAAGAGGAAAACTTCTAAACCTGTGTGAGACCACCAGCACTTCCAGTCACCTCTTTTAGGTAAACTGTTTGAATTGAGTCAATGATCAGAGCTCGGGGAGATAGCTGATGAGCTTTGTTTAGGATGTCCTGAAATAAATCAAAACGAACAATTTGTTTCAAGTAATTTACCATATTCCCAGTAAAAAAATCGTGAAAACAACTTTTTTCAGTTATGATACAGGCTTGAGAATTTCACAGAGCATAGAGTTGGTGTCTAACACGTAAACATGAGGAGAATTAACTTGGAGATTCACGGTTAGGCACAACATAAGAATATACAGTTGTCCATTGCTTAGGTGTTGAAATGTTAAAACACAACTTCTGATTGTTTAAGATAACAATAATATTAATTCTCATGAAAACAGTAAACCTGAAGATCAGAACTCGAAAACAGGTAGAGCTCTTCAGTTTGAATCCTCATCCTGTCAGCCCGACATCCTATTTGCTCGACACTCTGCATTTAAAAGAAAAACATAAGATCTTGTGAAGAATGTGTAATCAAGTCAACAGAAGACATTATGCATAGGGTTAAATTCTTCAGAACAAAATAAAAATACCATATCCCAACCATTAAAGAGAAACGGGAGAAGAAAACAGCCAACATTTTTTTTTTTTTGCAGATAAGCAAAACAAATCTCTAGAACTCAGCCTGCAATTACTTCGCTGCATCTTAAATATGTGCATGTAAGTTCGTTCAGTCCATCTTAGGCGGTATAGTTCGACAAAATAAACAGCCAGGGATCAGTTACACAATCCATGAGTATGAACAGAAACCCAGTGCGAGGAAGAAAAGTGAAGACAGGTAGGAGAAACTGAAACTTAGAGAAAAAAAAGAACATGACTACTACTAACCTCTTCACCAGAGATATATAAAACTGGTGCTGGCCCGGCCAAGTCATTCCCCTCAGCAATTATAGATGCAATCTTCCATTTGAGAAAATAAGGAGAGAATCAGTGAGCTGGTATTTGCATCGCAAACACCCAATGCCCAAACAGTTGTGGCAGCACTAGAACAGATATTTGCAAAGGCATGAAAAATAATTCAACCACCATAAATCACATCTCCTAACCTGTAATAACAAGGTACTCTTGCCAATACCAGGGTCACCGCCAATAAGAATCAAGGAACCTACAAAACAGAACCATAGATATCTACAAAGTTTTAGAAATATGACAAACACAAGAAAGAAGACAAAGAGAACTAAAATCATGAAGACGCAAATAACCTGGGGCAAGGCCACCACCAAGCACTCTGGCAACTTCATTTCCAAAATCTCCGGGCCTAAACACAAATATAATGTGTCATGTGAATAAAGCATAAATAAAACAAGAACTGATAACTCCTACAGCAATGTTTTAGATTCCAACTAAAACAAACATTACAACCCTATGTGAGCTAGACCAATTATACCAATGATTATAGAGAAGAATCACAAAGACAATATTTTCGAGCCAAGAGAATGTAAAAGTACCAAAAGGGGGTCAAACTGAAAGCAGCAAAGTTAGCTTTTTTGAGTAAAATATTCTTACATACAGCGAAATTCGCCATTGGTGTTGAGTAATTCCATGAATAACATCAGCCAATCGGCGCGGCTGCACAGCTGCTTGCTCCGGTAGCCAAGATAAACCAGTAACCTCCGAAGGAGGAGAGACATTAGCTTTGCTACCACCAGTTAAACCTGAATCAGAAAAGCGTTTCATAGTCCCAACCTTGTGACAAGCACGACAGCTTCCCCACCATTGCCCTTCCGAGTTCCCACAGCTATCACAAACCCAAACAGTTTTACATTTGCCCTTCTTTGATTTGTTCATAATTACATCCCCTTGATCCCATACCCGAGCATTTGAAGCGGATATTCTTGATTTCTCAACGGAAAATCCAGTTTTGGTGTCTTGCTGATCTAAGCTCGAACTCGCGTTAGGAGTGGAAGGAGGGTCGAACATGGAGGACAAAGGAGAAGATGAGAAGCGAAGGAGACGGACCGGGGATATAGGAATCGGGGAAGATCTATGGAGAAGAAGAAGAGAGTGGGATAAGCATCTGAAGCATCTCATATCTGCGAACAACATCATCGAATTTCAAAAATTTCAACTTGGAATGGTTCTCTACTGTTGGTTTTAGGGTTTTGTCTTTTCCACAATGGTTCGACTTCTTGCAGCTGTCGTCTCTGCGCGCCTTTCCATTTGACGCTGAGCGGGACACATAAATAAAGTGGGTCATCCTGACAACAAAAAAATAATAATAATAATAAACTGGTTAAAATCTCAAAAACCCTTTTCTTGTTTCAAATCCTCGTTTGACTCTGTCGCGTTCAGACTATCAAGAATTTCAAAATGTTCTCTTCTTTCTCATAAGAGTCGACGAGCCGCCGGTAAGGATGATCCTCCGTCGTCGTCTCTGGCGAGCGGAGTTATCTGTTTCTCTTTGGTACTTCTTCTTCTCTTTTTGCTCTCTTCTTTTTCTCTTCCTCACCTCCCGCCTCGTCTATTTTCTTTCTTTCTCGTGGAGCTTTGGCTCTTTCTTCTGTAACGGTTCTGAAATTTACATTCTTTTGGTGATCGAATGGTTAGATCGGGATCTTGGTTTGGTGATCGAATGGTTAGATCGGGATCTTGGTGATGGCAAACATCAGATGAATGGTTATAAAACACAAATGTTTCGCAGTCTAGCTAACAAGCGGATTTTGTTTTAGTGATTTTTAAAATGCGTTATAACAACATTTGTAAAGACCACTTATCTCAACCTTTTGTTTCATTTAACAAAACCTGAATTTTATGAGATGGATTCGTTTATAAAAAATATTTCCAAAACTCGAGCTAAGTCTTATAGGAACGTTTTAAATGCACAAATAAATCAAAGTTTTGTAACTCGATGGTCTTTAACCAATCGAAATCATTCTTTGGTTTAAATTGAAATTGCTATTAAAGTTGCATACCAAAGTTTTGTTACTCGATGGTCGTACCCAATCAGATTCATTCTTTGGTTTAAATTTAAATGGCATAAAATAAATTGGATTATTTAAAGTGCATAAGTTTTTTTTTTGCCAACAGAAACCATAATACTCATTAAACCAAATAATCAAACCAATACAATTGTAATCAATCCAAAGATGGTTGGAGCCAAAAGGGAATCGAATTGTCTATCGATCCAAAGTAATGTAATCAATCCAAAGATGGTTGGAGCCAAAAGGGAATCGAATTGTCTATCGATCCAAAGTAAAGAGAACAAGAAAGAGCATGTTTTGCCAAAGAGTCAGCTGCAGTGTTTCGAGTACGACTGGTGTGCACGAATTGAACCTGCCAAAGTGCATAAGTTAAATTACATAACTTAAATAGCAAAATTAAATGCATAGATTAAATAGCAAAAATTAAATGCATAAATTAAATAATAGAAATTAAATTCATAAATTAAATAGCAGAATTTTTTTTAAAAAATCTAAATCCGATTATAGGTATAGGCTAAAAGTGGGTATATTGAGTTAAGTTTGTAGGATCAATCAGATTTGAGAATAAAAGCAAGCTTACAAAATAAAGCAAAAAATATAAGCAACTAAAACAAATATAAACGACATAAATAAATAAAACAAATATAACTCATAGTCGGCTTACTTCTCCTTAACTCAATAAAGCACCCGTAGTGAGACGACTTTAATGCTTTTTGAATCCCAGGATAAAACCGGATGAGACCTTTTTTGCTTAACTAAAAAATGGAATCTATGAACGTAATAACTACGTTATACTCAGGAATTACAGATTTCCGAACAAGTGGAAACCAAAAGTGGAAGAGTGTTGAAACAAGGAGTCTCTTGTGAGATAGAGAGAAATTATTGTGGTCTTGAGAAATGAGAGAGACTCTCATTATATAGGCCCTTGGCTTGGATGAAACTTTCACTTTTCCAATGTGGGACATTTCACAAGATTTCTCTTAATAGGTTTACTTTGATATGTATTTCTTATTCACATATAACTCAATTTTATAAGCCTAGAAACTTCTAAAAATTGTTCCAACAGATATCAAAGAGGAGAAGAACACATTTAACTCACTAGTATCACCAATGAACTGAAAGATCCGATTCAACAATAGGATTTCACCATCTCATATCCAAAATTTCGAATCCTTGAGGAATTGAACAACGCAAGGAAGCAAGTGATCAATGCTATATACAAAAACCCCTAATGATTGCGCCAATGTTGTGACCATGTAAGCTCATGCCCATCAGCTGATGTGTCTTTATATTACGATTTTTAACCTTTGATTCAATGTTGTTAGAGTGTTTGTATAGATTTGTAGTCTTTATCAAGTTAATAATAAATGGAACAAAGGATTATTGAAGCCTACAATAGGTCATGAGCGCCATAGAGCCATAAATGGAGCATACTAGACAAAGGAAACAACCATGACTTCCTTGTACCAATCTATAACACCCCAACCGATCCTATTGAGGTTATCTTGTCTATTTTCAAACTCAATAGGCCATATCACAAGCTTTTCAATATACTTAGCCATATATGCAATATTTTAATAAAACAAAACCAAGCATAAGCCTTAACCAGTTTCGATTAATATCAACACGTATAGGAATTCATTTACCCGTTTGATTTAAGCACAAAGCCAACAACCTACCAAACCTATCACCACACCCTTTACCCACAATTAGATCATGCTTATACATCCCTCAGTTCCCTTAACCAACAGTAACCAACAAAATAATTGACAAAAACCAACACAAGGGCTTTAGAGATCCTACAACCAACCTTTCCCACCAATTTTCTAGCCAAAGGTGGGGTAAGATATAAATCATCATTACCTCGGTTAAGTTTCTTGAAAGAATCTATTTCACTTCACCAATTCTTTAGCCTTCTTAGCCTTAGTTCTTCAAGAAATTCTCTCCTTCTCATCAAGGAAATTGACAACTCATACGTAACCACCACAAGAGAATCATAACGTCTCAAAGGGTCCATAATGTTTGGTCTGGTTCACGCACAGTTCGCCTGCTTCCATGGACATGCAACCGCACTCGACCATTGTCAACCCATCCATGTATCGCGGTTCGTCCACCAAGGACTGTGCACTCAAGCTCGGACCTGGTTCGACCCTTTTGTGACTCGAAGTCCACACGTTCCTTTCCCATAACCTACCGTGCCATTACCAAGGTATACCACATACAAGACGACACTAGACCATACCATGACCATGCATTGTTTACCTGGCCAATTTTCGTACTTCCTTCCTTAGGCCTCATTTGTTAATCCTCTCATAAGCTTAATATCCTTTGGCCCATTTACTATCATTGTCCCATCTATTCTCACTAATGGACTTTTCAAACTTAGCTATGGATCATTTTCAAATGGACCATTACATATACTTAGCCCATAGATTTAATAAGTGAACATATAAGTGAACCATACAATTTAAGCGTTGTCCCAAATAATCAAATCCATAATTGATATGATGATATTTTACCGTTTTAAGACCCTGCTTTTCAGTGTTTTTAGGGCATTTTTTTTAAATTTAATTCAATAAATAGGAGATCTTAGATGAAATGGAGTAAAGAGCGTTCATATTCAGGAAACGACAAAAACACCAAAAATCAGGACTTAAGAAGATCATGGAGTAGTTGGGAACTTCATTGTACCAGTTAAACCAACTCTTAGAAGTTTTCGCAAGACCCGGGACATGATGATACGATGGGAAAACGTCTAAGGACCTTGCTTAGTCACACCTCACTTGGCTCAGTCGAGCTATATGCACTCATGCTTGGACGAGCATTTTGATAAGGTTGAAGAAGGTTCATTGAATTTGGACAGATTGGTGTTTGTGTCAGATCATTATGTCCGAGAGAACACAAAGTTTCACCCCAGAGACGAGCTCTCGGGAGTTTAAACTCGTTTGTTGATCTCAAGTGCATGGTAGAAGTTACTTGTAGCTAGAGCGGGATCGATCCACGAGGAAATTTGGTACACTTCACTATTAGTGCATGGTAGAAGTTACTTGTAGCTAGAGCGGGATCGATCCACGAGGAAATTTGGTACACTTCACTATTGGTTTCTCTTTCGAGCTACTACAAGAGGAAGGTGGTTGGTTGGTTGCATTTGTCACTTTTAAAACGAAAATAAAATAAAATAAAAAATGTTGAGGCGTCGGGTTTATCTTAAGGGACTTGGAACATATGGATCTCTCGACTATTCAGATTCAAATAAATTCTGATATAGAACTCAGACATGAATATTGACTATGACACTATCGTGGTTGCACTCGTCATACCCTAGGGTTTGCAAAGTTAAAGCCTCTCGGGTATCCATAGTGTTTAACCACCACCCTAAAGAGCATTAATTCGATCAGCCCCGATAGGTTTAGAACCTTATTGATACAACACTTTCGTCGATCAAGTTCAGTTCCCCATCAATGTTATCCTCAGACAACAATCGATATTTTACATAGGATCATAGGGTAGTTAGCTAGAAAATCCTAGGTATTACTTACAACTAAAGACGAAGATTTTCTTGAAAATCTAACCTATTTGCAATATATCCATATCTTCGAACTAGGTTCCCTTAGGATAAAACCATAATCCTCAACAGAGAAACTACACGCTCATAGGATTAGGAACTCTAATGAGAAAGCCTGAAATCTAACCTAAAAACTAAAAGAGTAAAAAACTAAAAAGAGACTTTAAAGGAAACTAAAATTTTTATTGATAGGGATTTCGTTTGGAAAAGTTATACATTGAAGGATTACAGAAAGCCTCCATTTATAGGAAAAGATGAAAATTTCTTTAGTCCAATAAAATCTTTAACTGCATCATTTGTCCTTTAAACTCTGATTTATTGTCTTTTCACCATTTTCGCAACTTTGGCGCTCTTTCTCAACTTCTAATCTAAAAGGTCTGATAAATAACCAAAACAAAAACACCCTACAAAACCGGAAAACGTGGTTAAAAATTGGTAAAGATATCAACATATCAGAGATCCCTCCGGAGTAGCCATGATCTTTCATCGGAAAAGCTTTCCTCAAAACCCGATAAATCTGTTGCTTATGAAATTCAAATTCACCTTTCCTATTGTTTGGAGCGATTAACATCTTCGCTAAAAAATTTCAAGATGGTTAAGTTAGTTTCTCGGGATGATCTATACAGAGCCGGGCATGAGCCCAAGCAAGGAAAGCTTGGGCTTGCAGTTTTGAAAGATTATGTAAGACTTGATACTTTTCTAATGTAATAGGTGTTAAGCTCTACCATATAATTTTTTTTTTTTGATATTCACCTTAATTTTTCCTTTTTTTAAATTGATTTTAGCATTTTTGGTTGCGATTTTTAATATATCGGACCGGCGTTGGGTCTTATATCATTCAGCTACGATTTCCCTCAAATCACTAAAGCTTTAGTTTTCGTGTTTTGTATTTAAAATTCTGTTACTTGTAATTTTTTTGTCAAATTTTTTATTTTTTCTTTTTTTTTCTTTTTTTTTGTCAACAATACCAACTTTTCATTAATGATAAAAAATACCTTAAGACCATTACAAATCCAAAAGGACGAATTCAACAAGGGAACCAAACACGACTAGCGCCTAAAATCCGCTATGTGAACTTTAAACCTTCTAGTGGTTAACAATGATGAATCAAGGGATCCACGATTTATACAACTACAAATAAAAAAGAGCAATGTTTAACAAGACCTAATAAAACACGATATACAGAAGGGGTAGCTGATAAGAGGGTTGAAAGGGAAGTCGACGGCAATCCACGATATACAGAAGGGGTAGCTGATAAGAGGGTTGAAAGGGAAGTCGACGGCAATCAAAGGCATCATTTGGAATGCTTTAATCGCTTCACTCAATTCCAATTCAGTAATCTCTTGTATGATACCAAACGCCATGACCATATCCATGTTGAATCAGCAAATGATCTTTAAGGATGAAGCTTATGAAGAGCAAGATCCAACATCAGAGATCATATATGAGAAGTAGCACAGACGTCAAAACTTCTGCAAACCGCCACCAAGATAGAGATTTGTTTTGTGGATTCGAAATAGAGGACCAGCACTGAAAGTGAAGAGCTGAAATTGGAGATTGCAAACTAGATCAAATCAATAAAAGATCTTAATAACCTTGCAGACCTCAAATCCATTGTATCAATTCTGGAACCATGATATGCTATT
>CM071721.1:2875385-2904118 GCA_036630335.1 Physaria fendleri | reverse complement strand
TATAACTTAATTTTTAATTTTCTAATTAATTTTTAATATTTTCTATCCTATTTTTAGCAAAAAAAATAATATATGAATTAATTAAATACAAATAATATATTTTTGAAAAATAAAATAAAATCATAAGGGCATAGATGTAACTCGCACTCCTCAAATACTATATAGATATAGATGTAACTCGCACTCCTCAAATACTATATAGATTTTATATATAATTTTTTTCGTTTGCAATTAAAATATGTTGTTATAATAATCTAAAGTTTCGTTTGCAATTAAAATATGTTGTTATAATAATCTAAAGTCTTACATCAATATATTTTAAAAGAGGAAATATATTGATGTACTAATTATATATGGATTATGAATTATGATAGATAAAATCAAATATTAATATTCTAATTTCATATTTATTTTTTTTGCGAAAATAAATAAAGGCGGCCATGGAGGAGACAGGCGACTGCAAAACCCTAGGAGACAATCCCAATTTTTTCCTTGGATCTGAAGCTTTTCCTTTTGTTTCTTTATCCCTTTCTTGGATCTAGAAACTTTCCTCTTCATCTTTTTCATCCTTCATTTTTTCATCCTTCTTTTTTTGTACTTTTTCCATTACCTTAAACCCTTTTCCTTATTCCCTTTTATCTTTTCCTTCACCATTCTTAAACCCTATAACCCTTTCCCTTTGTGTTAACGGAACTAACACATAGGAACTCTCCTCTGTGATAGCTAGTTATTCGGTAGATTTACTCTGTTTCTGTGTAGATCAACCTTGAGTAACTATCTTATCATCCATGGCGCGTTCGAATCGAGCAAGAGATGAAGAAGTCATTAGACAATTGGCTGAAGCAGAGAAAGAGAAAGTGAATCTGGAAGATGCCTTTCTGATACAAGACTCTGATGACGAAGAGCTTATAGCGGAACTACAAAATAGTTTGATTGTCAGGGTTCTTAACATCCATAGTGTTCCAATCAAAGACTTGATCACAGACCTTCCAAGGATCTTGGATCTTGAAGGGAAGATGAATGGAAGAATAATAGCAAAAGACAAGGTCAAATTTACCTTCACGGACGATAGTCTTGTGGACGCTGTGATACAGAAAAGTCCATGGTACTTCAATGGCTGGCTTGTCACTGGTGAGCGCTGGACACCAAACCCGACACCCGAGCATTTAAACTTTGTGTGGCTTTGGGTTCAAATAAAAGGCATCCCTTTAGAGCGTATCAAGAGATCAGTGGTCGAGCAGGTGGGAAATCGTATTGGGACAGTTGATAAAAGTCCTAATGGTATTGAGCTACATGCAAAAAACTCAGACTCATTGGAACATGTCCGAGCTCGTATTCTCTTACCAATAGACAAACCTCTGGTCTTTAAGCTGCCTTTCAAATTTCCCAAAGGGGACCCTGTTGAAGTGGAAATAGACAAACCTCTGGTCTTTAAGCTGCCTTTCAAATTTCCCAAAGGGGACCCTGTTGAAGTGGAGTTTGTCTATGAAAAATTGATGAAACTCTGTCACTTCTGTAAGCGACTCACACATGATCTATATAGATGTGAGGAAAGGAAAAAGTCTTTAAATGACCAAGGAGGCTTTGACAGAGACAGAGAGCAACATCGTACAGCGCGAGATGCAAATTTAGACAGGATAAATAACCGGAGTACTGGGACTGTCTCTGGTCGAGGAAGAGGCCGAAATTCCAGAGCTGCGACGAGGACAATAGGAGATACTGGCAAAAAAGCAACTCGTGTTGAGAAACCTACTCAAACTTGGAGAGGAAAGGATAAAACGCAGTGTATGGACGTCGAACGAGCACCGAATGATGATATAGGTGAATCCTCGAATCGTTCTTTAACCTTTGGAGATCGCCTACAACGTGACCAACCAGGAGAATATCTCTTGAATTCTGGAAGACGTGTTCAGCCACCTGCTCTAGCTCAGGGAGAGAAATTACTTCCTTCAGGCATCAGAATTTCGCCTTCACAACAAGCACAACCCCAGACTGTTTTTTCCTTCCAATCAAAGGAAACAACAGACACGCGTCCAAAGAGGAAGAGAAGGCCAAATTTTAAAAACAATGAGATGCGAAAGAGAGCAAGACGTCAAAACGCAGATGGTTCAACCGACTATTATGAAGACTCTCTTGAAGTCTCCCCGGAGCCAAAAACTCCGGCGAATGCTATACAATCAAATGCTGCTAGGTTCGCGGATAGCCAGAAACCGCACAAGTCGATATGATCACAACTGGTTGGAACTGCCAAGGGGTGGGGAATAACTTGGCAGTTCGACACCTAAAGGATATACTTGGTCAGTATAATCCTCAGGTTATATTCCTCAGTGAGACCAAGCAGCAACGACCTTACATGGAGAAATTATGTGAAGATACGGGCTTTTATGACAGTGAGACCAAGCAGCAACGACCTTACATGGAGAAATTATGTGAAGATACGGGCTTTTATGACATATGTACAGTGGAACCACAGGGCTTGAGTGGTGGTTTAGCACTTTTATGGAAAGAGGAGGTGGAAGTCTCGGTTTTAAATAAGTGTACCAACTGGATCGATACACAAGTTACATGGCAAAACAATTCTTTCTATCTTACAGGCTTTTATGGTGAGCCTATTGCAAATGCACGAGACGAAGTATGGGAGGCACTTAGATCGATACACAAGTTACATGGCAAAACAATTCTTTCTATCTTACAGGCTTTTATGGTGAGCCTATTGCAAATGCACGAGACGAAGTATGGGAGGCACTTATCAGGCTAGGAGAAGCTAGAGACGATCCTTGGTTTCTAGTTGGAGACTTTAATGAGCTACTATCCAACGAGGAGAAGCGTGGCGATCCTTGGTTTCTAGTTGGAGACTTTAATGAGCTACTATCCAACGAGGAGAAGCGTGGTGGAAGAATTAGGCCAGAGATCTCTTTTTTGGCTTTTCGTAATGTTTTAACCAAGTGTGGTTTGCAAGAATTACCTTATGAGGGCAACTCTTTTTCTTGGTTTGGTTCAAGAGGGGGAGAATTAGTGCATTGTAAACTCGATCGAGTGCTTGTAAACTCTGCTTGGATGAATAAATTTCCTTCTGGAATTAGTGCATTGTAAACTCGATCGAGTGCTTGTAAACTCTGCTTGGATGAATAAATTTCCTTCTGCTTACTCTGAGTATTTACCTAGAATCGGCTCGGACCATAGTCCATTGGCCACCTACTTTCGTTTTGGGTTGAAGAAAAAGAGAGGATTCTTTAGATATGATTCCAGGTGGAAGGATAAAGAGGATTTAAGGGACTTATTGGCAGATACATGGCTTTCTAGATCACGAGCTGATGATGGTGATCTTGTTGAGCGCTTAAGATGTTGCAGAAGTGCTATGTCGCGTTGGAAAAGATCATTCCAATCAAACTCGCGGCACACGATTGATGACCTTAAGCGTCAGATTGACTTTGCAACTCAACAGGACTCGATAGATTGGGAGCAATTCAAGGTCTTAAAAAGCTCTCTAATGGAAGCTTACTTACTAGAGGAAAAGCACTGGAAAGACCGTAGTAGGGAAACTTGGTTAAAAGAAGGAGATAGAAATACCAAGTTGAATTAGTGCATTGTAAACTCGATCGAGTGCTTGTAAACTCTGCTTGGATGAATAAATTTCCTTCTGCTTACTCTGAGTATTTACCTAGAATCGGCTCGGACCATAGTCCATTGGCCACCTACTTTCGTTTTGGGTTGAAGAAAAAGAGAGGATTCTTTAGATATGATTCCAGGTGGAAGGATAAAGAGGATTTAAGGGACTTATTGGCAGATACATGGCTTTCTAGATCACGAGCTGATGATGGTGATCTTGTTGAGCGCTTAAGATGTTGCAGAAGTGCTATGTCGCGTTGGAAAAGATCATTCCAATCAAACTCGCGGCACACGATTGATGACCTTAAGCGTCAGATTGACTTTGCAACTCAACAGGACTCGATAGATTGGGAGCAATTCAAGGTCTTAAAAAGCTCTCTAATGGAAGCTTACTTACTAGAGGAAAAGCACTGGAAAGACCGTAGTAGGGAAACTTGGTTAAAAGAAGGAGATAGAAATACCAAGTTGAAGCGTGGTGGAAGAATCAGGCCAGAAAGTTCTTTTTTTGCTTTTCGAAATGTTTTAACCAAGTGTTGTTTGCAAGAATTACCTTATGAGGGCAACTCTTTTTCTTGGTTTGGGTCAAGAGGGGGTGAGCTAGTTCATTGTAAACTCGATCGAGTGCTTGTAAACTCAGCTTGGATGAATAAATTTCCTTCTGCTTACTCCGAGTACTTACCTAGAATTGGTTCGGATCATAGTCCATTAGCCACCTACTTTCGTTTTGGTTTAAGGAAAAAGAGAGGCTTCTTCAGATATGATTCTAGGTGGAAGGATAAAGAAGAATTAAGGGTCTTATTGGCAGATACGTGGCTATCTATGTCACCAGCTGATGATGGCGATCTTGTTGAGAGATTAAGGTGTTGCAGAAGTGCAATGTCGCGTTGGAAAAGATCCTTTCAGTCAAACTCGCGGCATACCATTGAGGATCTTAAGCGTCAGATTGATTATGCAACAAAACAGGATTCAATCGACTGGGAACAGTTTAAGACTCTGAAAAGTTGTCTAATGGAAGCTTACTTACTAGAAGAAAAACACTGGAAAGATCGTAGCAGAGAAACTTGGCTAAGAGAAGGAGATAGGAATACCAAATTTTTCCATGCCTCAGTTAAGCAAAAGAGAGCTCAACATCGAGTTTCTCAGTTGATAGATACGAATACTGACATCTCTTACCACTCGGATAATGACATGAGGCGTCTAGCTAAGAACTTCTTTGTCAATCTCTTCACTTCGGAGCTGATAGCTAGCTCGGATGTTCGCCATTCAGCAATGTTCCACGGCGTTACTCGGAAGGTAACGGCTGAACATAATGTTCATCTTATTGCGCCTGCTCTTGATTCCGAGATTAAGCGGGCTGTATATGACATGGCTGCGGACAAATGTCCTGGACCGGACGGCTTGACGAGAGCTTTTTATCAACAACATTGGGCTCTTGTTGGCCCATCGGTGTGTGATATGGTGCGTAATTTTATGAACACTGGTGAGTTGGATAGCAGGCTAAATGAGACGAATATTTACTTGATACCAAAGACTCGCAAACCAATGAAGCTAACTGAGTTCAGACCGATAAGTCTATGCAATTTCTCTTACAAGATAATAGCAAAGGTCTTATCTACTCGACTCAAAGGGATTTTACCGGATATTATCTCCGAAAAAACAAGCTGCTTTTGTTAGTGGGAGACTTATATCGGATAATATTCTGTTGGCACATGAGCTTGTCATTCACTCAAGGTTTTACCACATCTCTCTTCCTCTTGTGTAGCCATTAAAACCGATATGATGAAAGCTTTTGATCGAGTAGAATGGCAATTTTTGGAAGATTCTATGCGCGCACTTGGCTTTAATGAACAATGGATTTCATGGATTATGGTGTGTGTCTCTTCCGTATCATTTGGTGTGTTGTTGAATGGACAGGTTGGCGATCGTTTTCAACCGTCTCGTGGTATTCGACAGGTGATCCACTATCACCATTTCTCTTCATTCTATGCACCGAAATACTGATCATGCGCCTTCAAAGATGGTGATCCACTATCACCATTTCTCTTCATTCTATGCACCGAAATACTGATCATGCGCCTTCAAAGATCAGACACGGATCATCATCTTCAAGGGATACAAATCACGCCTCAAGCTCCTCCTATCTCGCACCTGTTTTTCGCTGACGACAGCCTTTTCTTCAGCTCTATTCATGATTCTCAACTCTTACATCTTAAGATGATTCTCGAGGACTATAGAGAGGCTTCTGGACAAAGAGTAAACTTTGACAAATCTAGCATAATCTATGGTAAATCGATCTCTGCTCAAGACAAGCTACGTGTTAAGTCGGAAACAGGCATTCAAAAAGAAGGAGTTTCGCTGACGACAGCCTTTTCTTCAGCTCTATTCATGATTCTCAACTCTTACATCTTAAGATGATTCTCGAGGACTATAGAGAGGCTTCTGGACAAAGAGTAAACTTTGACAAATCTAGCATAATCTATGGTAAATCGATCTCTGCTCAAGACAAGCTACGTGTTAAGTCGGAAACAGGCATTCAAAAAGAAGGAGGTAATGGTATTTACTTGGGTTTACCAGAAGCATTTGTAGGCTCTAAGACTGAAACTCTTCGATTTTTAGAAGAGAAACTAAAGACTCGGGTTACTTCTTGGAAAACAAAGTTTCTTTCACAAGGGGGGAAGGAAACCCTCTTAAAATCAGTAGCCTTTGCTTTGCCTACATATGCAACGTCTTGCTTTCTTCTGCCTAAGACTATGGTTCAGCGCCTAAATTAGGAGTTTGCAAAGTTTTGGTGGAAGAATCAACAAACACAAACAGGTATTCATTGGCTTTCATGGGAACGTTTAACCTTACCTAAGAGAGAAGGTGGAATGGGGTTTAGAGACTTAGAAGGATCCAATATTGCACTTCTTAACCTTACCTAAGAGAGAAGGTGGAATGGGGTTTAGAGACTTAGAAGGATCCAATATTGCACTTCTCGGTAAACAATATTGGAGACTAGCAACGAAGCCGACATCTCTTTTGGCACGTGTCTTGGCGGCTAGATACTTTCCGAATGGCTCAATAACGACTGCTACTCTTGGTACACGTCCTTCTTATGGCTGGAGGAGTATCTTAGCATCACAACCCTTGATGGAAACTGGACTCAAATTTGAAATAGGTAACAATCAAAGGTTTGATACGTGGACAGAGCCGTGGCTTTTAGATCATCAACCTCGTCCGCCACAAGCAAGATCGGACATTAACCACCTGGACTGGAGCATTGAAGACTTCAAAGACGATAACAGTGACCAGTGGCATATCGCTAGGCTTACTAGTGTTTTTGCACAAGACGAAATTGCTCGCATCCTCCAGATCAAACCGGGTGGTTCGGGATCACTTCATGGCTTCTCTTGGTCGCCTAATGACTCAGGAATTTACTCCGTCAAATCGGGTTATAGAGCTTGGCATATGCAACGATATCAAGCTGTTCATCCGATTCCGGAGCATACGGTGGACTATTACGCATAATGACTCAGGATTTTACTCCGTCAAATCGGGTTATAGAGCTTGGTATATGCAAAGATATCAAGCTGTTCATCCGGTTCCGGAGCATATGGTGGACTATTCGGAAATATTCAACAAGGTATGGACTCTTGAAACAAGCCCTAAGCTAAAGAATTTTGTATGGAAGTGTTTACATTCAGCTTTACCGGTCGGGGAGATGCTCATGCGCAAACGCATATCTCGAACTGCGAACTATGTTTTGTGTGGAGCGGAGGAAGAAAGTGTGTATCATTTACTCTTCACTTGTGCTTGTGCGAGAGCCCCTTTGGAGTTTGTCTCCTTTTATAGCTATTTTAGCTGATTCTAGTCACTCTATTCAAGGGAAGATCTATGCTTGTATGTTACTCAATGAAGAGCAACTTGAAGATGACAAGAACCTATGGATATGGATTATATGGAGGATATGGAAACTCAGGAATGCAAAATTTTTTCAAGACAAGGACCTGACATAGTATCGGTGTATAACTTCGCTTCCGTGGATTTACAGGAATGGCGAGTGCATCAACGTATCATATTGCAACCGTCTCCGCCACCTGTTGTAGCAGATCGAATGTTGACATGGCTACCTCCACCATAAAATGTTCTAAAATGTAACATTGATGCAACATGGCAAGATGATCATGATAGATGTGGTGTAGCATGGATCCTTAGAGATCATCATGGCAGACATGGCTACCTCCACCATAAAATGTTCTAAAATGTAACATTGATGCAACATGGCAAGATGATCATGATAGATGTGGTGTAGCATGGATCCTTAGAGATCATCATGGCAGATTAAAGTTCTGGGGCATAAAGACATATCCAAAGCTACTATCTCCATTAGAAGCAGAGGCTACGGCGTCTCCATTAGAAGCAGAGGCTACGGCGTTGGTTTGGGCTACAATGTGCATTGGAAATATGGGATATAGCAATGTGGTTTTTTAGAGTGATTCATCGACCCTTATTGATGCTGTTAATGAACAGGTTATTCGACCAAAGCTCATATCCTATATTACGGAGATACATTCAAGAATGAGGCAAGACAATCGATGCTTTAGCTTTCGCAAAGTGAATAGACACGGCAATCGGGCTGCTGATAGTTTGGCAAAGTTTGCTAAGGATTTATCTATGTATTCAGGCTCTATTGATATTTCGGTCCCACTATGGATTGCGCCATTTTTGGATCAAACTCTTTGATTATGTTTAAGGTTTAATATCTTTGGTTTTTGGGAAAAAAAAAAACCAAAGCTCATATCCTATATTACGGAGATACATTCAAGAATGAGGCAAGACAATCGATGCTTTAGCTTTCGCAAAGTGAATAGACACGGCAATCGGGCTGCTGATAGTTTGGCAAAGTTTGCTAAGGATTTATCTATGTATTCAGGCTCTATTGATATTTCGGTCCCACTATGGATTGCGCCATTTTTGGATCAAACTCTTTGATTATGTTTAAGGTTTAATATCTTTGGTTTTTGGGAAAAAAAAAAGAATATTAGGGATAGAGATGCTAGAGCATCTCCATTGGCACATTCCTTCCTTAAGTTTCTAAAACCAAAATTATATATTATTATAATAATATTTATTTATTTAATTAAATCAAAAATATTTTAACAGATTTGAACCAATTAGTAAAGAACACGTAGAGAGCCTCAGTTCTTAAAGGTCCTAAATGGAAACCGATTTTATGATTTCTCTCTCCATATTCTTTTTTTTATTGTTATTTTTTTAAGAAACTTGTCACAAGAGATACCCTTAGGGCAACTCCATTGGGAGTTTCTCCTTGAGTCTCTCAATAATATTTTATATATATTTTTTGAGAGATTGTTTCTCAAATCTCTTGAGAGATTTTAGGCAATTTTAGGCAATTTTGCCTAAAATCTCTCAATTTGAGAGATTTTAGGCAAAGTTTGAGAAACAATCTCTCAAAATATATTTATAAAATATTATTGAGAAACTCAAGGGAAACTCCCAATGGAGATGCCCTTAGTTCCTAAGTACTCCCTCCGTTTCAAAATAAATGGGATTCTAGAGTTTTTTAATTATTTCATATTATATGGGGTTCTCACTTCTCGATGCACCTTTTTGTTGATATTGTATTTTATTTATTATTTTATTTTATAATACTATCTTGTGGTTGGTTGAATAGTTTTGATTTATGTTTTTGATTATTCAAAACATATAATTAGTATATTTTTTTAAAATCCGTGATTTTACCTTAAACCCCATTTAAATTGAAACGGAGGGAAAATCCGTGATTTTACCTTAAACCCCATTTAAATTGAAACGGAGGGAGTAATTATTTTTTGATAAAGCGTTCCTAAGTAATTATTGATCACTGAATTACGTGTTAAAAAAGCATATATTTTCAACTATTTATCAACAAAATTAAAATACAATATAGGACTTTTAAGTATTTGTAATTTTCGAGGAAAGTAAATAAATAAATTAGGTTAGGCCACTAATTCGGAATCACACTTTGTCGCCCTGAAATTTGAATCTCCGACCGACACAATAAATATTTTTATATTATTATTACTATCATGATTTCTTTCTAATCTTAATTATTTTCTGTTGTGTTAAAAAAAAAATAAAAAAATTTGGTCTATTTTTTCTTATTATGAGCACATGCATACCGAAGCTTACTTTAATCATCAGTGCCGTAATCTAAGAAAAGGAGAAATAAAATAAAATATGAGCCCGTCTATATATATATAGACGCTAAGCATAGAGACCAAACTCATCAAACCACACATCTATTCAATTCCAATCCTATCTCTCAAAAAAACCTAAAGCTGTGAATATTGATCAATCTCGTTGCAGAAACAAACTCTTTTTAGATGGGTCTAGTGAATGGATCAAACAACAATGATGTGAACGTAAAGCTATTAGGAGCATGGCCTAGTCCTTTCGTATTGAGGACTCGGATCGCACTTAACTTAAAGCACGTACCCTATGAGTATCTAGAAGAAGAAGATACTTTGAATTCTGAAAGTGTTTTAAACTATAACCCAGTCCATAAACAGATCCCTATCCTCATCCATGGCAACAAACCAATCCGAGAATCTCTCAACATTGTCATGTACGTTGATGAGACTTGGCTCTCTGGTCCTCCTATCCTTCCTTCTGATCCTTTTGATCGTGCTGTTGCTCGCTTTTGGGATGTCTATATCGATGAACATGTAAGTCATCGATTCACTGAACCCTAAACCCCAAGTTGCGGGGAAAATAAGTATTTCATTTACGATTTGGGTGGTTTTATGTTTTCAACTTCAGATCTGTGTATCGTAGTTTTCAATCTACGATATGTGTGAGTTTTAAAAAGAGTAAAATTTCGGTGTGTATCGGTTTTTATATGAAAGTTCATGGGGTTAAAATGGCCGTCAATGGCCGTCAACCCTATCTGTTTTTGATAGATGTTAGAACTGACATGTTTATCTTTATTTTTTGATATAGTGTTTCACATCAATCAATGGAGTAGCAATAGCAAAAGATGAAGAAGAGAGAAAAACGGCTATAGCAAAGCTAGAACAATGTATGGCTTTATTAGAAGAAACATATCAAGAATGTAGCAAAGGAAGAGGGTTCTTTGGAGGAGACAACATTGGATTCATTGACATTGGTTTTGGATCGATGTTGGGTCCTCTCAAGGTTCTTGAAAAATTTACCGGTGTTAAGTTCATAGATCCAGAGAAAACACCAGGTCTTTTCCATTGGGCAGATAGATTATATGCTCATGAAGCAGTCAAGCCTGTCATGCCTGATATTGAAAAGCTGGTCCAGTTAGCTAAGCTCAAATTCAATACTTCAATCTTTAAATGAAAACTAATAAATACATATTTATTCATAGGGTATGGTCCAAAAAAGAAAATTCTTTCATTTATGTATGCATGTATGCATAATATAAATTTTTTGTCGACAATACAGTATTTTGCAAATGTAAATATTTTATTTAATCTTTCGGTTACAAATTATTCTTAGAAAATAAGCAAAGAGATAAATACATTAATTCCTATAAGCCAAATCCAATCTAAAAATAAGTAAGGATGATAAGATCTAATGATAAACATTTTTTAGCATTTAGAAATCAGAAGTTACCGGTTCTGATCACCACTTTAAAAAAGATCTCCTCTTCAAAAGTGAATTTTTAAGATGATCTAAACTTTTAACTAAAGAAAAATAGAATGCAAGACATACGGACTTAAATCTTATTGATATAGCAAAAAAAAAAAAAAAAGGCAAAAAGAAAAATAGAATGCAAGACATACGGACTTAAATCTTATTGATATAGCAAAAAAAAAAAAAAAAGGCAAGAATGATAAGTCGATTTTCTATCAAAGAAGTCGACCTCCAAGTTTTTAAATATATCACTATTTAAACAATGCAAGTTAAATTTATAAAATTAAAGACAGGGTTTCAATGTAATAATTACCGAGTTGAAAGAAGTACAGAAAAGTTTCACATACTCTAAATAAAGTTAATAATAACGGGCTGTGGAAATTTGAAATGAAATGAGGAATATGAAGTGGACTGACTTTTGAAACCATGCAAACTTAAGTGCTTAACTAAGCCTGACATGAGTACATGTTAACCATTCGGTTGCCTCCAAATCCGACCCATAACCTGCTATCTAACATCGTCGTGTAATTTTGTTCGCTTTTGTCTTTTTGTTGTTGTTTGAATAGGATATTGGATTTTTGTCAAAAATGGCGGCGACTAGAGTTCCATGTTATTGCTAGGCACCTTCACTGTTAGTCTTTCAAAACCTGAACAACTTTCACATTAAACTATTTTAGTGTTTTTTAATATTATCAAAAATAATATTCAAACCTCAAATTCATATTTTATTGTGATAAATTTTGAAAAACGATCATAATACTTGATTTCGAAGATTTCAAAGATATACACCAAGTCTTTAAAAATAGAGTAGTCATAGTAATTCAGCTAAGGTTGAAGTCTCTGTCGTATAGTGGATACATTAGTGTATAAAAGTCGAATTCACCAACTTCTTGGGTTCAATTTATCTTTTCTTAAAAATAAAATCTAACTAAATAGTCATCTTTCAATCCTGACTTCTCAAGTGTTTGGTCAAATGAAACCATCTCATTTTCCATTAATCCATCATTAAATATTTGTAAGTTTGAAAATCAGATCTGCTCTCTTTAGTCAAAATCAGATCCTTAAAATTATTTAAAAAATAAACTAAAACAATATACACATATATAAAAAAAATATAATTTATTCCTATATAAATAGTCAACCAAACTCGTTCGATTTACAGAAAAACAGACATAAACATTTAAGCCAGATGTTAAAAAACAAGAAAACAGACAACTCCTTGTCTGGAGACATATCACAAGTCAAGAAAAGAAAAAGAACATCGATAGCACAGAATGGTTCGAACACTACTGTGAAGCTTATAGGAGCATGGGCAAGTCCATTCGCTTTAAGGGCTCAAGTGGCTTTACACCTTAAGTCCGTAGAGCACGAGTACGTTGAAGAAACCGATGTTCTGAACTCTAAGAGTGATCTTCTTGTTAAATACAATCCTATCCACAAGAAAGTCCCTGTCCTTATTCATGGTGATGTCTCCATCTGTGAGTCTCTTAACATTGTTCAGTATGTTGATGAATCTTGGCCGTCTGATATTTCCATCATGCCTTCTCTTCCCAAGGATCGTGCCTTTGCTCGTTTTTGGGCTCACTTCATTGACGGAAAGGTAACAAAACAATATTTTCTCAAATATTTTAAAAACATTTTATCAAGCAAATATATTATAAATCTACAAAAATTAAAATACTTTATATTTTTTTTTATAGTGATTATTACACGAGATGAACGTCTAATTTATACATGTAATTTTTTTCTTTCAAATATATATATATATATATATATATATATCACTTGAAAAAAAAAAAACCATATTTATTCTTTACGTGAAATATTACCTAAATTCCTTATAATGTGTTAATTTTATTGTAATTCCTAAATAATATTTAAAATGTCATTACAACAAAATAACACCATATAATATATACTACTAATTTCAACAAATAATAATATGACAATGTATTTTTACTTTCTTTTTTTTTGTCGGGTATTTTTACTGTTTAATAATAATTTACGTATATTATATAATTTTTTTTAATGTTTAACTACACTATTTTCAATAATTTATACTGCTAGAACATCAATTAATTATACTTGTGTCTTAACAATGATTGGAACAGTTGTTTGAATCAATAGACGCGGTGGCGGGAGCAAAAGATGACACCGCGAGAAAAGCTAACGCCGGGAGTCTAATGGAGAATCTGGCGGCACTTGAAGAGGCGTTTCAAAAGAGTAGCAAAGGCGGAGACTTCTTCGGAGGAGAAAACATTGGGTTTATAGATATAGCTTGTGGAGCCATTGTGGGTCCAATCTCTGTCATTGAGGCTTTTTCAGGTGTTAAGTTTTTGAGGCCTGATACAACAACGGGTTTGCTTAAATGGGCCGATAAATTTAGAGCCCATGAAGCTGTGAAACCTTACATGCCTACAGTTGATGAGTTTATTGAGTTTGCTAAAAAGAAGTTTAATGTTTAGTGTTATTAAATCTCTTTGATTTTCTTAAATAATATATCTTATGTGTATTGGTGATACATTTGTGGAATTCTGATTTATTTATTTTTCCAACAAAACCTTCAATTAATAAATTTTAAATGTGCGTAATATTCAAAAAATGGTTGAAGCCGAAAAATAACGTTATCAATGGATCCAAAATAAATAGGAAAATCGAGAACACATTTTGCCAAAAAAATTCACTGCTTTGTTCATCGTACGACTAATATTATGGACAGTGGCGGATCTAGGAAAATTTTTAAGTGGGGTCAAAAAAATTTTTTACATAAAACAGTAGGGTCACTAATGTAAATATTGTAAATAAAAAATGTAGTTTAACAAAATATAAAAAGAATTTTTTTTTTTTTTTCAAAGAAACTAGTGGGGTCATATACCCCATCTTACATTGAGTATGTCCGCGCCACTGATTATGGAATAAAATGTCCCAAAGTCATCTAGACATTTTACATTGTCTTTTCGTCGTATAGAAAAACATGAAGATAAACGAGGCCAGTCGTGGGGATTTGCAATACTGTAACAAGTGTAGAAGAATATGTCTCGATTATATTTGGGACCTTATTATTCTAATGAAAAGTTATGTGAACAAAAAAAAAAATTCCATCGTACATGAGAAATTTTTAACCATAAAATACATACGAATCTGATAAAAAAAACTTTGATAACAAACATTTTTCGTATAAAGATTGATGATACGAACTTACAAAATCTTTTTTCGAGATCTCTATCATCCAACATATATATATTGTAATCATAAAATACAAAGTTCGAGTAATGTGTGTACAGTGTACTAGGATTATGTCACAAACACACACATGTGAGAATCCCTTCTAGTTTGGTCAGACCAGTCAACACTTTTACTTACATCATCCCATAATCTAATCCAACAGTCTATCTTTCGACACGTCATCATCATCCACCACACGTGTATGGCTCCTAATCCTTTTCAACTCCTCAACAATCTCCTTAGCATCCGGACGATCATCCTTATCCGCCGCAACACACCGGAAAGCCAACTCAGCAACCGCCGCAACACCAAATCCGTTAGTCAGTACCGCCACATCATCACCGGAAAGCAAGAACGGGTCGATGACCTCATCCAAAAGACCCATCTGGATCTTGGATACAACAAGATCCGCTAAAGCCATATCTCTCTTCTCACGCCTTTGGTCAACCGCCTTCATTCCCGTAATCATAAAGCCATATCTCTCTTCTCACGCCTTTGGTCAACCGCCTTCATTCCCGTAATCAACTCCATTAAAACGACACCGTAGCTATACACATCACTCTTTTCTGTTAACCTGAAAGACCGGTGATAATCCGGGTCTAAATAACCGGGGGTGCCTTGTGGTCCGGTACAAACGTAATCAGACGAAGAAGCTGAATTAACTGTCGTCTCAGAGAGTACCATGAGCCTAGAGAGACCAAAGTCGCCGACTTTGATTCTCATATCTTTCTCAACGAAGATATTAGACGATGTTATATCTCTATGAACAACAGGTGGAACAATGTCGAAGTGGAGATACTCCATAGCTAAAGCTGTTTGTATTGCAATATCTAACCTTACTCGCCACGCCATTTTCGATCTCCGGCCGTGAAGATGGTCAGCGAGAGTACCGTTAGTGACATAATCGTGGACGAGAAGAAGACCTCTAGGATCAGAGCAATAGCCATGGAGTTTAACGAGGTTAGGGTGATTGATTGAAGAGAGGATCAAGATCTCGTTACAGAAGGACTTCATTGAGAATGCTTTACAATGTTTGGTGGCTGATGCGGTTGCGCCGTGGTGATGGTGGAGGAATTTAACGGCGAGGAGTTGTCCATCGCTGAGTTGGGCTAAGTAAACAGAACCGAAACCTCCGTCGCCGATTTTGCGCTTGGGGTCGAATTTGTTGGTGGCGGATTCGAGTTCTTCGAAGGTGAAAACCGGTGGGAGATGAGCGGCTGAGCGGTGACGGCGGAGGAAAAGAGCAGCTGGGTCTTCTTCGTTGACTGATGATAAGAAACTCGCTCTTCTTGATCGGAAAATTGCTACGGCGATGGAGAAAGCAAGTAAGAGACATGTCAAAGCGAAAATAAGTGAGAGAACAGCGATGTGATGGACTCTTTTGTTGTCTACTAATTCGGATCTTGATTTGTTGAAACAGAGAAACTCTTGATTCGGGTGGGTTGAATTAAACCCGCAAATGCCATTCTTGATTTGACAATCTCTGCATTTAGTGAAGTACGGATCTTGAGATTCATCCCATTCAACTTCAAATCCGAATCTAGTGAAGAAATCTTGAAGAAACCCAAGAAGATCTCCTTGACAGCCTTGTTCAGATAACGACCCGTGAGTTGACCCGCAACCATGGAGGATCCGACCCGGGTTCTTCAAGAGTTTACAGTCCCAAGGACAACGAGAACAGTTAGGGAGATTCGAAGGAGAACAAGGACGGAGAAGAGAGAGACGAGAGCAAGAAGAGTCAGAAACTCTGAATGGTGAACCGGTTAAGTCGATGAACCGGTTTGGTGAAGAAGAGAATCGGAGAGAAGAACAGTTGGTGGTCCGGTTAGGGTTTGTAAAGGGAGAAAGAGTTAGAGAAGAAGAGAGAGATGAGTAGTGGAGGAGAGAAAAAGTGAGGTTTTTGATAGAGATGGTGGCGCGAGGGGATGAACATTGGATCTGAAAGTGTGGATGGCCACATCCTGAGGAAGTAGAGAATGGGTATGGTGGTGAGGAATTAAAAGGTGGGCAATGGAATGAAGAAGAACATGAAGAAGAAGAAGAAGAAGAAGAAGCTTTAACAATGGTGAGAACAAAGATGAGTAGAGAAAAGCAACGCCGTGAAGAAGAAGAAGAAGACGGTGGTTGAGACATGTAACGGAGAAAGAAAGAGATCTGATTTTGAATCTGTTGACTGAACTTTTTTTTGGAAGTGGACAGTGCTGTGTGAGGAAGAGGAAGAAGAGGCACGTGAAGGTTTTTTTTTTTTTTTCTTTGGACTGAAGGCACGTGAAGGTCTAGGAATTTGAAAGTGAAGAATTTCTCTATTATTATGATTTTTAGGGCCTCTTTATTTTATTTTTGAGGGTTCTTTATTTTATTTTTGAGGGTTATGGAAGTTGAACTTATTGAGAAAGTTTATGAATGTGTAAAGAACAAATGAGATAAGTGTGTTGATGAATTCAAAAACTTAATTTGTGTAAAGAACAAATGAGAAATATGAAAGCTAACAAATAAGTCAAAAAAAAGACACACAGGCATTGTAGAACAATTGAAAACAAATCGGATTGTGAATAATGGTCGATTTTGAAAATTCATCTCTAAATTTATTTTTCTCTCTACAAACTTCTTTTAAGCTTATCTTAGTTTTTTATTTATCAAGATGGTGTCTATAAAAGCAACAAACGACCACTTAAGGTTTATAAATCATAAGATCAAGCGGATTCCTAAGTAGGATTAACCACATATCCCGAATGGTTTCTAGGCATTAAAATCAAGATGACACGAATCTCAAATTACAAATAAACAAAGAGCTACACCAAAACAACCAAAAAAGGCCTAATATTAATCTACAATATTGATGAAAGTTAACAAAATATAAGAAGAGGCAAACTCCAACAACTGAGTTATATGACTTCCTAGAACGCTTGATCTAGTTTATTGAATCCAAAGCTACAAATTATACGATATGGGATATGAGGATGAAAGTAGCCTTGAAGGTTCACAAGGTGTGGGAGACTATCGAACCGGACTCATCCGATAAAGACAAGAACAACATTGCTATTGCCCTGTTGTTTCAATCGATTCCTGAGAATCTTATTCTATAGGTGGGAGAACAAGACCCGTCAAAAGCGATTTGGGATGCGATCAAGAGCCAGAATTTGGGAACTGATCAAGTAAAAGAAGCGAGGCTTCAAACACTAACGACTGATTTCGACCAGATGAAGATGAGTGATGGAGACTCAGTCAATGACTTCGCGGGGAAGTTATCTAGTTTGGCCTCATGATCAGCGGCGTTAGAAGAGACCATGGAGGAGTCGAAACTTGTGAAAAAGTTTCTGAAGTGCTTACCAAGAAGCAAGTATATCCACATAGCGACTTCACTGGAACAAGTTTTGGATCTCAACTCTACATCTTTTGAAGATATTGTTGGAAGGCTTAAGGCGTATGAGGAGTGCATCAGTGAGGATGAAAAGGAGGAGGATCATGGGAAACTTCTCTACGCTTAAGATATCGGGACAAGCCAATAAGAGAGTTCATAAAACAATAAGAAGTGCAGAGGAGGAAGAGGTTGTTGTGAATGCTGGAGAGGGGGACAAGCCAATAAGAGAGTTCATAAAACAATAAGAAGTGCAGAGGAGGAAGAGGTTGTTGTGAATGCTGGAGAGGTACGAAAGGAATCTGAACCTACCAGTGAAAACATGAACTAGAAGCCGAAGAAAGACTGGTCCAAGGTGATATGTTATCGTTGTGACAAGACGGGTCATTACGCATGTCCAAGGTGATATGTTATCGTTGTGACAAGACGGGTCATTACGCATCGACATGTCCAGAGAGGATTCAAAAGACACAAGAAGCTAACTTGGTGGATACGCAAGAGGCGGATCCAACATTGTTTTAGTCGAATTGAAGTCTGAAGAGAATGAGTTACTTGGAGTGCAAGTAATTCAAGTGTTGGAAATAAGGAGGAGAATGTTGGATAATTCCAACATTAGATTTGAATAAATCATAAGGTTCTAGAAGTATATTCTAGGATAAGATATAATTAGATATAAGTTGTTATGATATTCTATATTTTTAGGAGTTATCTAAATATATAGTGATATCTCATATAATTAGGAGTGCTAGTTATATTTGAGTACTATATAAGAAGAGCTCATGTGTAGCTCATTCTTGTACGAGTATGAGAGTTGTATGAGTTTGGTTTTTGAGTGAGTTTTCTAAACTTAATAAAGAGGGTGATTCTTTGTTAAATCGAGTAAACATCGGTTCATACAAATCCACATTTGGTATCAGAGCGTGATATCTATCTCGGAGCCAGCGAAAGGCGAAGATCATATTCAATAATGAGCAAGAACTAATTTCATGATATATTAGAATTTTGAGTTTGGTTAATCTAAAGGAATATCGTATTTTACTTATTGTTTTATCCACATATGTTAACTTGATCCAAATCCTTCTCATTTTCTAGTCCCGGAGAACTCGTGCTATTTCAATTTTGGTGATGATTTACCCAACCAATTAGAGGCTGCTCTTCATTGTATAAGAGTTGTCTATGAGACCGAGTTACTCGAGTCAACACTTCCAGCTTTGGATCTTCTAATTTGGTAGCTCTAGCTCAAGGCTTCACGTGTAGTATTTCAGCAAAGACTTTCGATAAACTATTAACGAGACATTCATGAATTGTTTCCTTGGCAATTCTATGGTTTGAGGTTCTCTTGGTTTGATAGTTAATTGAAAGTTCCTTTCTCTCAATACTACTTTATAGTTTCTTTCGGGTTTTGGATTTTGGAGCCTCGAATATTTGGTTTTCTAGATTGATAATTTTTATAATCTTTTGCCTCATGGTGGTTTATCCCTCTCGAGATATCCCTCTCGAGAAACCGCAGTATCCCTCCGTGGATCATTATATCCCTTGGTGGAGCATTGAACTCTTTCTAATTATGTATCGCCTAATATAGCTCTTTATTAGTATTTTCTAATGGAAGGTTAATGGAGGAAAAACAAAATATCCTCTCATTTAGACCTGGGCAAAAAAACCGAACTGCACCCGAACCGAAAAAACGGAATCGAAACCGAACCGAACCTATAAAAATAACTGAATGGGACCTTAAACTCTAAACCCGAAGAATCGAAACCGAAGCCGAACCGAACCGAAGATCTATGGTACACCGAACTATATATATAAATTATTGTTTAGCTAATTACAAAATAAGATATATATGTATTTGTAATATATATGTAAGTTTAGTTAGTTAGTAATTTTAAATGATTCTATATATGTATTTGTAATATATATGTAAGTTTAGTTAGTTAGTAATTTTAAATGATTCTCATCTCATCCCATGTATATATATATATATATATATATATATATTTCATTAAAAAATAAGCAAGTTTGTAAAATCTCAAGTAAAAGTAAGTAAGATATATGTATATATGTCAAATTAAGCCACTTATTATACGATACGAGACGTAGTTTCGTATAAATTATAGTAATTTACGTTTCGTAAGTTTCGTATAAATTATAGTAATTTACGTTTCGTATAAATTATAATAATTGTTTATTTTGTATTGGATTAAATAAAATTATGTTATATATTATTTAAAAAGATCATCCATATCGAATAAATCAAACCTTAATGATTTTTCCTATGTTAATTTCTTTTTGGAAGTACCGAACCCGAACCAAACTTTATTGGTACCGAACTAAACTCGAACCAAAATTTTTACAAAAAACCGAATGATATCTAAATCTCTAAAACCAAAATACCAATGTCTGAAAGAACCGAACCAAAACCGAACCGAATCTGAAAATTACCAGACCTACTCTCATTTATGACTAATTTGGTCACATATACTGTATTAGTTTTGTCCTTTGAAACATAAAGATTCAATAATGATAGAGCCGTTGATTTGGAGGTTTTCCTCCAGTCATAATTCAAAAAGAAAAAAAAAACGGGAAGCAATTAATTCGATGTGACCGAATAAAGCCGAACCTTTTATTTGGGGGTCGTTCTCTTTAATAATGTCACTGTGATAAAAGTTTCTCCATTTAATCATGATACTTTTGAAACTTCGTGTTGTCCTATTGGGCCTGTATTGTTTTTAAAATGATAAATTGGACCTCTATGTCGACCCATACTTAGCAAGCTATTTATATAGATTTTATTTAAACAAAATGGATACATAACCAATTAAAAAGGACCAAATTCTTTGATAGATAATGGATGGAGTCTTTTGATTTTGTGAGACAGTTTTGGGGAGGTTATGTTAAAGATGGATGAATATAATTCCCAAGTTATATGTACCGTAAAGTTGACGATAAGGTTAACAAGCTAATGAGCGGGAACAAGCAAGAGTCAATCAAGCCAGATTGAGAGTTTTATGATATATAAATATATAACTAACTAACTATCCATAAATTGTCACTGGAGTCAATCAAGCCGGATTGAGAGTTCAAATGTCACATCAAGAGATAGATGCCAAGTCCAAATATTCTAATGCACCCCCAAATCTAAGCATTGGTTTTTTTTTTTGGGAATTTTATGTTTACTATTTAGTGGCAAGTCGATAAGAGTAGATAGATCCTCACGAAAGTTGGTTCGAAAGGTCCAACTTGAGTTTGTGATGTGTATTTTAGAAATAAATAATGTAATTCATAAAAAAAAATTTGGGGAAAAAATTATAAATATATGTGGCAACGTGAAATGGCAAGGAAAGATGGATTGGTGGTAACAGTTTAAACAAAGTCCAAAACATGGAACCACTATCTTTCATGTCTTTGTCACTCACATGCATCCCATCTCTCTCTTTTTTTTTATTTACTCTAATATAATACTACTAAATAGTACACACTTACACTTAATTCTGGGATCTTTTTCTTTTTTGCCCTTAAATGTTGTTTCATGTTCACTATACCCCTCCACAAAATTTTTTTTTTTTTTTTTTCAAAATTTTTTTTTTTTTTTTTTGTCAACACTACCTTTGTTTTTTTTTATAAACAAGGGGGCTTGAATTTTTTTTTTGTTTGAGGGGTATGTGAACAGTGAATTCAGATTTGGAGACAAATCTGAATTTGATTCCTTAATTCTGCTTTCACATAAGTGTACATCTTTAGGTTTAATTTGGATTTTCAAATTTTTGGGTTGAATATCTTACAAGATCATGTTTATATTCATGTTTAATATACTATTTGGTAGGGCTGGCAAAATATCCGAACCCAAACTAAAGAAACCCAATCCCGAACCGAATCCATAACTTAAAAAATCCCGATCAGATTTCATATTGAAAATAGTTTGGCATCTGATTCGATTTCGGGTAAAACCGAAGACCCAATCATATTTACATACATATTATGTGAGTGTAGCTGAGGAAGACAGAACTTGAGACACAAGGAAACAAGAGCGTTCAAATATGGTTTCAAATATGGTTTCAGTATCTTGCTATACAAGGAAAGAAGTCTTCTTGAATATGTCATAAATGAAGATACGAGAATATGAGAGATTCAGTATAAATTTGTAATAGAAACTAGAATCTAACCCGCGGTACACCGCGGGTCAATTATTTTAATAAAATTAAAATTTATATTTATTTTTTTTTTTTTTTTTTTTTTTTTTTTTTTTTTTTTTTTTTTTTTTTTTTTTTTTTTTTTTATGTAACCATTGTTATCAAAATATCTGAAATATATTCATTTACATATATACATACATGTAATGTGTGTATATTTCATTCTTGTTTTGAGTTAAAATAATAGCATAGCTACAAAATCTATCCAACTATCTCAAAAATGGTTCCGGTTTGAGTTGATTCAGCTTCCATTCTCTAAAGTAGTACTTATCCTTCATAGATATATAAGCAACGAGGAAAAAAAATCCTTCATAGACACATTATTATAGTCTATTTATGTTTCAAATAACATAAGAAACAACCTTTAAATGAAGTTTGTATATAACAAATCTAATATACCCAATATGTGAATACACCTCTTTAAAAGAGGTTATATATCCTCAAGGAGATATTAGAAACTAAACGTTCAACCTTACATATTAACATGTAGTTTGAAATTAAATTAACTTGAATGTAGCTTAAAGACAATATATATATATATCTCCTTTTAGATGATATTCTTGTGACCCATTTTGTCAATGGAAGTGAATAGTTTATAAAGGAATTGAAGCAACAGGCACATGGCCACATAGCCAGCTCTTCTTTACTTATTCTTTTTTTTTGTGTTGTAGCTACACTATAATTAAAAAAAAAATAGTTGAAAAATACATGTTGATATCTTATAGTATTGTCACAAAAAATGTCAAATTAGAAATAATTGTACAGCAAAGCTGTAATTAAAAGATTAGATTTAAGGAAATGCACATGATCCCATAAAGATTCTTGCATTTATGAATGCATAATGACACATTTAACAAACTCGATCTCTCATCATTTTATCGTAAACTTTTATATATTACGACATTACTTTAGGGTTTCAGATCCTAGCACATGCTTTGCTTCTTCTTCCGTATAAATTCTAAGAGTTTCAAAATTTTAATTGTTTTTTTTGTACATTAAATATGGGATTTTGATAGCTTCAATATTTTTATTTTTCATTTTAAAGAAATCTTAACATTTTTGTTTCTAACAAGTAATTAGTTAGACTCACAAAAAGTTTATGAACACCCAGAAATATATAACCAACAAACAAATGATTGTACGATTAAATGTCGCGTCTGATATTACGCATCTCAGCATAATTGATGGAGTTGACACCTGAATTGTTTCCACACACCATCATTGTCTATATAAAGGTACTCTTGATTTCGATTTATAACTTCAATTGAAATTTGAAATATGAAGAAAAAAAGTATTGTATATTTAGAAAAGTGAAAACTTAATGTTTCTTTCTTTACTTACATATGGCTAGCTAGCTAGTTTCCTACTTCCCACACATTAATGATAATTAAATTTTTATGGTCGTTATACAAAATTCTTCAAACTGCAATAATATAGTTATCTATGTGGTGATGATAGAGTATTGAAATCATGGGTGGACCAAGGTAGGAGATATTTGATCCTATGACCCTGTTAAATATTTAGATATGTAATTAATTAAAAGATAACATAAAAGATAACATAAAAGATAAAATTTTGGTCTACAAGAACCGTAATTTTTTTTTTACCGTGATTTTGTATTATTATGTTGTTGGTAAAATTCTAACGAAACATAAAAACCCTTTCAAGTTCATAAATTGCCTGACAAATTCCTCTAGGTTCAAAGAGATGATTGCTGATTATTGGCAGAAAGATTCTCCGCTGTTTATATCCACTTCGGCTTTATACAGGTTTTCAAAGAAGTTAAAGAATCTAAAGCCTCTGATCAGGAATTTTGCTAAAGAGGAAGTGGGGAATATAGCTAAGAAGGTGGGAGAAGCCTACAAAATTCTATGTGACAAGCAGGAGAAGAACTTAGCAAATCCGGGTCCTTTAGCTATTCAGGAGGAACTTGATGCTTTCTCTAAATGGCAAAAGCTGTCCTACATTGAGGAAAAATACCTAAAGCAGAAGTCAAAGATACATTGGCTTAAGGAGGGAGATGGTAATAACAGGTTCTTCCACAGATCAGTTGAACAAAGACGTCGACGAAACACTATAAAGGAAATCATAAAGGAGGGGACTATTCTTACTAAAAAGGACGAGATTCAGACAGAAGCTGTTAACTTTTACCACCATTTTCTTAATATGCAAGAGTGTTCTTCTACAATGAACGAGATGGAAATGGACCAGTTTATCACTCGCAGATGTTCTCCTAATAACCAGGAAATGTTATTGGCAGAAGTCACTCCTGCTGAAATAAAAAGAACTCTTTTTGGAATGGCGAACTACAAAAGCCGAGGTCCCGATGGGTTTACGGTGGAATTCTATAAAAGTGCCTGGGACATAGTGGGAGATGATTTTACTAAGGCTGTTCAGTCCTTTTTCATTAAGGGGTTCCTCCCTAAAGGAGTTAACTCTACAATTCTGGTCTTGGTCCCAAAAAAGGAAAGAGTAACTGAGATGAAGGATTACAGGCCTATCTCATGCTGCAATGTGATCTACAAGGTAATATCTAAAATTCTAGCTAATAGACTAAAGACTCTCCTTCCAGACCTAGTTTTACCAAACCAGTCAGCATTCATTAAAGACAGATTGTTGATGGAAAATGTCCTCTTAGCAACTGAGCTTGTGAGAGATTATAAGGCTGAGAATCAAAGCCCTAGATGTGCCCTGAAAGTCGATATAACTAAGGCTTTTGATTCCTTGAGCTGGGATTTCTTATTCAAGTTATTGAGATGCATGAATTTTCCTTCTGCGTTCATTCACTGGATCAGGCTCTGCGTATCTTCGGCTTCTTTTTCGGTTCAAGTTAACGGTGAGCTTGCAGGCTATTTTGGTAGTTCAAGGGGTCTCCGTCAAGGCTGCTCCCTATCTCCCTACTTATTTGTTCTAAGCATGAACGTATTATCCGGAATGCTAAATCTTGCTACAAAAGTCAACCTCATTGGATATCATCCCAGATGTGCTAGTATGGGGATATCTCATTTATCGTTTGCTGACGATATCATGGTTTTCACAGAAGGAAGCTATGGTTCTATCAAGAATGTAGTAAGAGTATTTGACGAATTTGCTTTAGCTTCTGGTCTTAAGCTTTCAATGGAGAAAACCACCATCTATATGTCCAACATAAGACCCGAGGATGAAGACAGAATCAAAAGTGAGTTTGGCTTCTCTATAGGAAGTTTTCCTGTGAAATATTTGGGTTTACCCCTCCTCACGAGGCGAATGACCAGAGAGGATATCCTCCCTTTATTGGAAAAAATTTCAAACAAGATCCAGAGTTGGAAAAACAGGTACCTTTCATTTGCAGGAAGAAAGCAACTCATTCTCTCTGTTATTTCAGGGCTTACAAATTTTTGGCTGAGCACTTTCAGAATCCCAAAAAGCTATCTAATGGAGATTGAAAGTACATGTGGGGCTTTTTTGTGGTCTGGATCATCCCAAAAAGCTATCTAATGGAGATTGAAAGTACATGTGGGGCTTTTTTGTGGTCTGGATCGGATCTTAACCCCCATAAGGCTAAAGTTGCCTGGAAGACTGTGGTGAAGCCAAAAGATGAAGGGGGTCTTGGAATAAGAAGTCTTTCAGAGGTAAATAAGGTCTGTGCTTTGAAGATAATATGGAGATTAATATCGAAGAAAAACTCCTTATGGATCCAATGGTGTTGGACTCACATTATTAAAATTCATTCTCTATGGACCCTATCGGACAAGTCTTTGGCAGGCTCCTGGATGTGGAGAAAAATATTAAAATACAGAAAGTTGGCTAGAAATTTCCATAAGGTTGAGATTAATAACGGGGTTGGCACTTCTTTCTGGTTTGACAATTGGTCTCCTCTTGGGGTGATTCATGATTTGGTGGGTGACAGAGGGTATATAGATATGGGGTTAGGGAAGCAGGCTACAGTTGCTGATGCTTTAATGTCTACTAGGAGAAGAAGGCATAGACGAGAAGAGTTTAAGCAAATTGAAGATGTTCTAGAGGAGTTTCGGGGGAATTTAAATGAAAGTGAAGATATTCACCTTTGGCGGAAGTCCGAAACCACCTATAACAATTCTTTCTCCTCTTGGCACACATGGAATCAAATCCGAGAGGTTCATCTTAAAGTCCCATGGTACAGGGTAATCTGGACTAAAAAAGCAACTCCAAAGTTCAACTTCTGTTCTTGGCTGGCTATATTGGACAAATTAGCTGTTGGTAGCAGAATCAAGAACTGGGGCAGAGGAAATGTCTCGACTTGCTATTTGTGTAATAAGGAGGAGGAGACCAGAAATCACCTCTTCTTCTCTTGTTCCTACTCAAGGGATGTCTGGTATAACACGGTTCAGAAGATTATGGGCAGAAATTATTCTTGTCAATGGGAGAGAATCATTCCAAACCTGCATCAAGATACTCCTCTTAAAACCTTCTTACTTTGTTTTGCCTTCCAAGCTACTCTCTATCACCTATTATTCAAAAAAAAAAAAAAAAAAAAAAAAAAAAAAAAAAAAAAAAAAAAAAAAAAAAAAAAAGCTACTCTCTATCACCTTTGGAGAGAAAGGAATGAAAGAAAACACTCTAACACTAACCACTCTTCCACTTTGCTGATTAAATGGATTGACAGAGTGGTGCGAAATAAGCTTCTTAGCTTAATCGAGCCAGGACACAAGAATCTAGAAGGAGGGCTATTGCTCTGGATCACTACTAGACTAAACTAGTCCATGCTTGGAGATGTTAGTTTCGGGATTGGCGATAATCAATCTCCAGCTCGTGTCCTTTATCTAGTCTCTTGAGGATCAATTTTTTGATCTCTCAAGAGCGGAAAGTTAAGAGCTCTTACCAGTCTCAGGCTTCTTTAGCTATCCTTTTATCCTGGTTTAATGCATCCCCATTGGCAGGTGACAAAAGCAATAGACACTTTGGAAGTGAGAAGCATCCGGGGCAGCTCTCATTTCTCCCCTGACTTTCATGTCATTGCCCTGTGCTTTGGATTTCAAATAGTCTCTTGGGAATCAGTTTTACTGAGTATCCCAGGAGCAAAAGCTAAGTCTTCCTATTACAATGCTTTTCAAGGAATTTCAAAAAAGTCTCCTATATCCCATATATACTGGTTTTTGCTGGAAATTGTGCAGCCTTTTCACTCAAGTTTCCCGAAGTTCAAACTCGAGATTCTCCCTGTTCAAGAAAAAGAAGTTTTCAAAAAGCTATCTCTTCCTTCTAGTCTCTTGGGTTTCAGTTTTGTCTGATTACCCAGGAGCAAAAGATAAGTGTCCCTATCCATAAGTTTCCGCCTCCTGAGTTTTGGTTTTCTTCCAAACTTGGTTCTCTGACTCTTGCAGGATCATCCTCCGATTGGCCGGACATATCATTCCAAGCTGCTTCTTTAGTTTATTTTTTGTTTTTGAATAAAGAACTGGTTACTGTTTATATATAGTTTGCTTGGTTTTGTTTTGTTTGGCTTTGTTCTGTTTGTTTCTTGCAGGTTCCTAGGCTTGGTGCCTAGTTTTTCAGTCTTATTCAAAATTTTGTAATCTGTTTGTTTCTTGCAGGTTCCTAGGCTTGGTGCCTAGTTTTTCAGTCTTATTCAAAATTTTGTAATCTCAGAGCCTGTTAGGTTCCTAGGCTTGGTGCCTAGTTTTTCAGTCTTATTCAAAATTTTGTAATCTCAGAGCCTGTTCTGAGTTGTGTGAAGTGTTGTATGAACATTGTTTTTTTGGGGAATAAAATTTAGCATTCTTTCAAAAAAAAAAAAAATTCTAACGAAACAATATTTTCTAGGTGCATAGACGACATATGATAAGCATATCCTTGCTTTATTCGACATCATTAATATCTAGGCTTTTTTCTTTTCATTTGTTTCTTCAAATGACTTGTATCAATTTCTCTCAAATGTTATTATTATTATTTTTTTAAAAATATATATAATTCTTAAAAGATTAATAGTAGTAATGGTATAATATATGGCTCTGATGATTAATACCTTTTGGGGTATGTCAGTAATTGAACTCTTTGAACTACAAATATTAAATATACGTATCGAATATTTATAGATACTTTAGTCACACGTACGATTCTAGTTATGATATACTATGATATAGTTTTTTGTTTTTGTTTTTGTTGTGGTTGTTGTTACAGAGACTAAGAGACGTATCCACACCACGAAGTCATTAAATCCTAGTAGTACACTTAATAAATGTAGATTACGTTTAAGTAATGAAAGTGAGCAAAAGTGTAACAGAAGCATCGAAGTTTACAAAAGGGTCCATTAACCTAAAAAGCAAAGCAAACCAAACACGGTTAGCTCAAAAGGAACTTGTACTTTTAGGAAAGAAGTGAGTGATTGTAGTGGGTTTGCACCAACTCATGTTTTTTTTTTCTTTTTTTTTTAACTCGTATACACTCACATTATAGAGTAGAGAGATCTTGTTGAAATAGAGGTTGTATGTGTTTTTTCAGTTATCAACAAAGTATTGGATATTATTTTTATATAACTTTTGTTTAATGCAAAATAACCCTCGACGTCTACTAAATTTGCAAATATACTCGTTTAATGCAAAATAACCCTCGACGTCTACTAAATTTGCAAATATACTCTTCACCATTGTAAAATGCAAATCAACCTCGACGTCTACTAAATTTGCAAATATACTCTTCACCATTGTAAAATGCAAATCAACCCTCCACCTCAAATTTAAATAGCAATTAAT
>CM071721.1:2862817-2875087 GCA_036630335.1 Physaria fendleri | reverse complement strand
ATTTACATCTAAATAAAATAGAAAACATATATATTAACAAATATTTATCAATTCATATAAAAAAAAATTAGTATATCAAGGATTAATTTGATGTTTAACTATGAGGTAGAGGGTTAATTTGTATTTTTATGAAGTGGAGGGTAAATTTGCAAATTTATTAGACGTTGAGGGTTTATTTGCATTAAACCCAAAAGGATTTAGAGTTTTTTTTTTTCAAAATAATTTAACAGTATTTTTATAGAATAATTTATTAAATTTTGTGGGAATCAAATAATTTTGGTAAAAAGTCGCTGAAGCTAACGTTGGCCTAAACCTCTCCACATCTTTTAGGTCTTATTCTTTCTTTGTTTATAGCATTGTTTTGTCTCATTGTTTCATGAGCACAAGAAACACATAAATATCTATTACCACAATTATTATTTTAATTGTTACCGGTTTGTCCCGGTTATGTTAGCTATATTATAAATAGCTTGTATCTCACATTTATCAAGTTTAACGAATTGTTTCTTTTCTTCAATCTTCTTCTTTTGATTCTCCAAAATCGAATACTTTCTTTGTTTATAGCATTGTTTTGTCTCATTGTCGATTGCATCTAAGTTCCCATCTAGCTACATAAGTATCTTACACTGTTACACAATTTACATTACAAACAAAAATACATAGCAATTTTTGATATCCTCTATAATGATTGGTTTATCTTCAAATATAAAAGTATAATATTTACATACAAAAAAATATCATCTTAAAAAAACATCAATTTCCTTACGAACGAATTTCGAAAAAAGATAAAAGTGTCGGCCAAATTGGTTGTGAAAGAAGAGGGAAAAAGGTTTAAAAGGGATATGAAAAGGAGAGTGACAACTTTTCAACACCCAATTTTTTGCTTTGCTTTCTTCCACCTCTATTTGTCAGTTTCCTCTGTCTCCATTTGATATCTATGTGTGTGTATCTATATGTCTCTTGCTGCCTCCTTTAATCTCGTCACATTTTAAATATCTTCTACTTGAAATCATGAAACTATCTTAAAAAGAACAATAAATTGAGGATATATGTGTTTTTCTTTCATAAAATGGAATGTGCGTTGATGACCTAAGAATTATAATTGGTATATGCATTATATAATCATATAATTGTTTATTTGATGATACGTTTTGTATATTGAATTATATATGGTTAGAGTTCACTTCTCTGACTTTTTCTACTGGAATTCAATTTAATGTTAATGTATTTTTGTACATGTTAACAAAAAAATTACTATGATTTTTTTTTTTTGGTTGATAACTAAGTAATCAAAATATACCATATAACCAAACAATTTTTAATAGCTATAACATAAATTTTGTATATTAATTATTTTATGATTAATTTATGGTTATACAGCGTTGGCATAAAAAAATTAATGATTGTCGTACAAATATTTTAGAATGGATATTGTCTTTTTTTTTTTGGTCATCATTATGTAATGTTGTAATCGTTTAACAAAAGAGAATTAATCTCTGGAGGGGAATATGAATATGTTTGTCCATGTAAAAATGGTAAGGACGCAAGCTGATCCGCTACTTGATTTCCGCCACGAGCAGTCCATTGAAACCGAATTTCCGAAAACTTTTTTTTCCACGCCTGTGCTTCTCGAATCCAGTTCAAGGCTGGATAATTTTGTTGTTCTCCTGTTAGGTTCTTTGATACTTCTATATTGTCTCCTTCGAAAATAATTTTACGGTAACCCAACACCCAACAATGTTGCACAGCTGAGATTAAAGTCCGTAATTCACTTTCAAGACTTGATCTAACAATTTTTCCAATACCTCTACCCGCACACTTGTAATGACCAGCATCAGAGCGGATAACCCAGCCAAATTGTGATGGTTCATTTTGGGTAAAAGTACCATCGTAATTACATTTAGACCAACTATTTGGGGGTGGACGCCATTGATGTTGAGATTGTGATCTATGTCCATTTGTATTTCGTGTAGTTGTAGAATTCAGTCCACGTTGCTGCCATTCTTCATAATCACAGTGTGCTCGGAAGACAATTATGTTCTAGTCCGTAGTTCTTTCTTGGAAAATAAACTTATTCCTGCTCTTCCATAAGTGCCATAGTAACCAGAACGGTTTGGTTGGTGAAAGATGTGATGCTGCGGAGTTGTAATGATTGATGAACATGTTAAGAAAATCATGCATCGTAAGATTGGGACTTGCAGCCATCAGAAACTCGAAACCACTGCCTCTCCAGATAGCTTGTGTTATCGGACAAGTAAGGAAAATATGGGATAAACTTTCATCTGCCTCTGCACATCTCGAACAAGTACTATCATTGAGGATATGCCGGTATGTGAGTAACTCTGCAGTGGGTAAAGCGCGCGAGATGATCATCCAAAGAAAGTGTTTAATTTTTGGTGGAATGTTCAATTTCCAGCATCTAGAATTGAGGTTGATGTCTCCCGGAATAGGAATTGGCCAAATTTGACGCTGCTGGTACGCAAATTGATAACCACTTTTAACCGTATAGACCCCGTTAGGCGTATAGTGCCACCCTAGATAATCTCGTGTTCCAAATCTATTAATATGAATAGATTTGATAAGCGGGATATCTTCCTGATATACCCATCTGTGTAGAATCTCATCATTCCATTAATAATGTCGTTGGTCTATCAAATCCGATACTTGCATATTCGACGCATTGAAGAGGCAATGTGGTGGTCTAGGTGGGTCAGTAAAGAGCCAAGGTTCAGCCCATGCGTTGGTAGTGCTGCCATTGCCAATGGCGAATCGTAAACCGCTTTGTAACAGATCTCTTCCATAGAGTAAGGAACGCCAGAGGAAACTTGGAGATGTCCCTAATTTTGCTTGGAAAATATGGTATGAGGGAAATATCTTCCTTTTAAAACCCGGGCTGCTAGACTTTGTGGATTCTGCATAAGTCTCCAAACTTGCTTACCAATGAGAGCTTTGTTAAAGAGTTCTATGTTTTTAAACCCTAATCATTCGTCCGTTTTATGCCTTGTAAGCCGTTTCCAGGAGAAATGATGTAACCCGGGATTACCATTACTCTTACTCCACCAAAATTGTGCAACAATCCTATTGATTTTGCAAATTTTTTTGGTAATTTAAACAAGTTCATGGTGTATACCGGCATGGCCATTGCTATGAACTTTAGTAAAACCTCTTTTCCCCCAGGAGATAAGAATCTTCGCGACCATCCCTCTGTTTTCTTCTTGAGGTTGTCAATGGTATGATGGAACATAGTCGTCTTTCTTCTACCAAATTCTTCCGGCAGCCCAAGATATTTCCCTGGTCCCGTATTGTGTATATTTAGGGTTCTTCTCACCATCGATCTCGTTTCCACGCTAACACGTTTCCCAAATGTAATCGAAGATTTTTGCAGATTAACTGCCTGCCCTGATATGTATTCATATTCTTAAAGTAGACGATTAATATTTCAGCGATTCTTTTTGTTTGCTAACATAACGAATAACGAATCATCCGCGAATAACAAATGGGTGAGTGTAGTACCATGGTTTCCCAATTTAATTCCTTGTATCTGACGACGGTCTTCACTTTGCTTTATCATATGGGAAAGCACCTCCGCATATAAAATGAAGAGATACGGAGAGAGGGGATCACCTTGACGGATTCCTCTAGTCGGAATGAAGTGACCGTGTGATGTTCCATTGATGAGAATATAATAATTCACCGTAGACACACATTGCATTATCCAATTTGTCCAAGTTGAGTTGAAACCCATTAACTTCATTGTTAATTCCAAAAAATTCCAATTTACCCTATCATACGCTTTGGTAATGTCCGTCTTTACCGTCATATACGATCGAGATTGACGTTTGCGCGTCCGGAGAGATTGGAAGACCTCATGAGCCATCATAATATTATCCATAATTTGTCTACCTGGTATAAATGTTGCCTGCGTTTCCGAGATAAGTCCCGACAGATGTGGCTTTAGACGATTAACTAGAATTTTGGATACAATTTTATACCCAACATTACACAGGGCTATTGGTCTGAAGTCGGTCATGGAACTGGGTGGTTGTACTTTCAGTAGGAGGCAGAGATTGGTGTGATTTATCCGAGGGTCCATGGTTCTTGAAGATAAGAATTCCTTAACGGACCGAATGACATCAATCATTATCTTGGACCAAAAATGCTGATAGAACTGTCCTGTGAAACCATCAGGTCCTGGTGCTCTTTTCGATCCAATTGCAAAGACTGCTCTTTTGATTTCTATATCTGTGACTGGTCTGGGAAGATCATCATTCATTGCCCTCGTAACTTTAGGTTGTAAATCATATAGAACCTGAGATTTGTGGGTGAGTAAAGGCGAGGTGGTGGTATAAGCTGTTTTGAAATATCTAATTGGCACTTCCGCTATTTTGTTTGAACCACTGTGAACAATTCCTGCTTCATCTTTTATAACAGATATTCTGTTTTTGGTTCTTCTTGTTTTGGTGAGAGAGTGGAAATTTTTTGTATTTTGATCTTCTTCAACCAACCATTAATTTCGGCTCTTTGTTTTCCAGTAAACTTCCTCCTCAGCGAAAGCTTTGTTCAACTCTATCTCCAGATTTCATTTTTCCGATAGTGATACTTGAGGATTGATCGTTGCGTTGTGAAGATCTTTTTTGAGCAGACGTATTTTGGTAGCAGAATTAACAGGATTATATATTTTCCATTGGGAGATATGTTTACGTAATAGAGCTAATCGCTCAGTGATGTCCGAGTTCATGGAAAACGGTGAACGCCATTGATGCATCAGACTAATGCAAAAATCTTGGTTCTTAGAATGTCTTGCATCATACCAAAAGCTACCCCGATTATATGAGTCCTCCGCTTCCTAGGCAATTGTCGTGATGATCGGTTTATGATCAGAACCACCGAAATCAAGAAAGTTAGATACTGAAGCTGGAAACAAATTGTGCCAAGAAGGATTTGCCATGGAATGGTCCAAACAACTTGATATTGTTATCGCCCCTCTTTTAACCGTCCACGATAAACGGTCACCACGATGTTGGAGATCAATGAATTCACATGATCTAATCATATTATTGAAATCACTAGGGATGGGCAAAAATAACTGAACCCGAAGAACCGAACCGAACCGAATCGAAAAAGTAGGAACCGAAACCGAACCGACTTGAAATACCCGAACGGGTCTTGAATTTTAAGAACCGAAAACCCAGAACCGAACTGGAACCGAACCGAGAACCGAATGGGTAACCCGAAATATCCAAAATATTGTATTAATTAGTATTTTTAGGTATCTTAGTTATAATAAGTTATAATATTAAGTATTTATATATGATATTTTTTATTTTTTTTGTTTGTATTTGGTTATTTTTAATCATATTTACGTTCAAACCTAATAATTTTAATGTTTTGTATTTGGTTATTTTTAATCATATTTACGTTCAAACCTAATAATTTTAATGTATTTTTAATATTTTTAATATAGTTTTGATTTATATGGGTAACTACGAGTACAAATAACCACAAAACCGAACCGAGTAGAACCGTTTTTTGTTTTGGTTATTATTTTTGGTTACATGTTTGAGTTGTTAATTCTTGTTGGTTTTATTGTTCTTATCCAAATTGACAAAAAAATGTTTTGGTTACATGTTTGAGTTGTTAATTCTTGTTGGTTTTATTGTTCTTATCCAAATTGACAAAAAAATGTTTCACTGTTTTGTACAATATTCGGGTAGTTCGATTCCATTCGAGTATTTTAGTTACCAAATAACCATTTGTAATCGAAATCTGATTAAAACCAAATATTTCGGGTAATTTTGGGTAATACCCGAACCGAGATGGAACCGAACCGATACTATCCGAAATAATTTCGGTTCCTAAACGGGTCCTAAATATAGAGAACCGGTTCCTAAACGGGTCCTAAATATAGAGAACCGAAAGAACCGAGAACCCAAAGAACCGAACCGAAATGGAACTGAAGAACCGAATGCCCATCCCTAGAAATCAAAAAACTCTAAGTATGGTCTTCTACGGCCTCCTCTTGTTTCATCATTATTTCTTATAGCGTTGAAATCGCCCATTATCAACCATGGAGAGTTATGTCGTTGCTTTCCCAGTCTTTCAATTTGTTCCCATAAATGTTGTCTATGTTGTGCATTTGGGTTACCATAGACAAAAGATAAATAGTAATCTCCTTGTATTGATTTGACAAAAGTGTCTACAAGATTTGGAGAAATGGAAAAAACTGAAAGACAAACAGAAACATTCCAAAGTACAGCAATACCACCACTTAAGCCTAAAGGTGGAACTAATATATTGAAAGCATAACCTAGTGAGTAGCCTATCTCTCTGAGATAGTCGTCTTGCTGCTTAGTTTCAGAAAGGTAAAGGATGTCCGGGAGATGATGACGAACTATCTCCTTTAGGCGTCGAACCGTCATTCAGAAAGGTAAAGGATGTCCGGGAGATGATGACGAACTATCTCCTTTAGGCGTCGAACCGTCAAGGCTTTACCCAGCCCTTGACAGTTCCAACAGAGTGTGTTCACGGCGACTGTGGTGGATTAGGGCCCACTATACCACCGTTCACGTCAGATGAAGAACCTTCACCTCTAAAACCACCTTTCTTGTTTCTCAGATCATAGGGGTCACGTCTCTTACGCTTCGCAGTGATCTTCTTTGTCTTGCCAAATCCACTGATTCCTTCAGAATCAAAAGCAGCCCAGGGTCCAGAATCATTGATGTAGCGCTCCAATTCTGCAGATTCAATCTCCTCTTCCTCCTCGGCTTGTTGAATCACCATATCCTTATCTGTTACAGCGTCTGCAACTGCTTCCCAGTCCACCACCTCATGGTCAGTAGACAAAGCCCCCACCATCTCCTTTTTGGCTTATATCATCGTACCAGTGTCAATCGACGCTTCTTCCAACACAGCCGGGAAGAGAGTCCCTGATTCCGTGCCCACTAAAACTTCTGGGGGTTCTAAATTCAATGAAACCGTGTTCATTGGTGAAGTTGTGGAGCCATTGTCGTGATTCTTCAAAACCACCCCCGACTCATGTTTCGCATGAGAAATATTGTTAGTACCACCAGAGACATTCTCTGCCATAGGAGTATCAATCTGGGGAACTGTTTCCTGTTGATTCTGTTGTGCAGCGCTCGTTTCACCATTGTTGTTACCCCCTTGATTACCATCGTCATCTCCATCGCTATCATCTGATGCCTCTGGATCCGGTGCTTCTGCATAGTTTGTTGTATCATGAGTAAGAAGACCACATAATTCATAGAAACAGTGCAATCGCTCATAGCAAAGAGTTAGAAGAGTGTCAACTCCATGAGAGAATTAAAAATTCCGTTCAAACTCGAGAGATTGGTTCACGTTCCAGTTAATTTGAACCCTGACAAATTTACTGTTGTCGTTACCATCAACCGCCAAGTCAACAGCGAGGAGATCGCCCAATTCTTGTCCAATTTCCACCAATATATCATCATTCAGCATATGGAATGGGATCCCGCGTATTTGGACCCAGAAGGGGATGTAGTCCAAATGGCGTTCATCAAATCCCGGTTCCCATCTTTGTGTGACCAGCATATGTTCATTAAACTCTCGCGGACCACGTCTCAGAACATTCAACAGCGACTCAGAAGTGGGGAATATGAATTGGAACTTTGCCCCATCAATTTGTCTTCCATGAACTATCCCTTCCAAGTTCCATGTTCGTGGCAGCACCGAGAAAAGAGTCCTCATGTTTTGACGGGCTGGGATCAAGGTTCGCCCAATCAGAAAGTGCTTATTCGCCTCGACAGCCTTAGCGACATTCTTCTCAGAAATTGGAACCGATGGTTTTAGGGTTTTTCTCAGACGGAGAGATTGCATTGCGGAATTCAGATGGAGAGAATTTGACATGAGTGTGTAGAGAGATCGTGTATAGAACTGAAAGAAACCGTTCATATTTAACTTGTCACTTGGGAGACAGTTACCACCATAACCGTCATCTGATGAAAGAGAAAATTCCAACCGTCGAATAGCAGTTACAGTTTTGAATTTACATCCTTTGTAGCCAAATAACCCAATCTGTACGTGGGTAAGAAGAACCAATGTGGAGTTAGGCCACCAATTAGTAGACATAAATGGGCCAAAATATATTCGGAAAACTTGCAATTTTGACCCATTAACACTTGTCAAATCCACCAAGATGAATCGAATAAGCAAATTCGTGGGTTGGACATTGAAACGAAGAACGAATTTGAAGATCTTTGAATTTAGAGCACAAATTTTTGAACAGACACCATTCAGAATGGATATTGTCATCTGAAAACAAAAATAAGATAATTTTGGTCAAGTTTTAAAATACATCATTTAAACTACAAGTTGTAGACAAAAAAATAAATAAATAAAAAATACAAGTTCTGAATTTAAACATTGAATCTACCTTAAAAGAAATTATTAATTGAGAGTTTGTCAAACTGCCATTATCGTTAAATCAACTTGTTGAAATGTCATTATTGTATCCATCTTTCAGAAATGTTATGGACGACAATTTACCCGCGTATCCTTATCTACAGATATTTACAACCATATTCTTGTATTTGACAATAATTACAATTAAATCTTGATAAAACGGATCAGTTTTGATCAATGGCAGAACTAATAAGAGAGGAAGGGGGTCAATTGACCCCATTAATTTCCTTTGGCTTTTACTAATTATAGGTAAATATAGATGTTGACCCCACTAACATATATATTTGACCCTTCTATGTGAGAGGTGTTACTGTTCATCGTTAAAATTGTGCATAATCTTCTCTTATTAATTTTGGTAGACTAAATTGACGATGATAATAAATATATTTTTAGATGAGTACTATTTTACACGATGACATCGTTATTTGCTTTATGATATGTTGCCTGATAACATAACAATATTTAGCTGCGAGAATTAAAAATCCAGAATTTATCTTATTTAGAGAATTTGCAAAAGATAAAATTTTCTTTGTCATGTAACTGTAGAATTTAAAAGGTTTCTGAAATTGATGGTCTGGTGCATCGTCAGATTTGAATTATCGTACGTTTTTTATAAGATCTTGTGATTGCACGATTCAATTCACTTCTTTAGATTTTGTCCAGTCATTTTTTTTAACCCTCTCGATATAATCATATGAAATATGCAAAAAATAAATCATAGATTTTTCAAATTAATAATAATAATTTAAAATAAGATATTTAAATAAAAATAATAATTTGTTTCATGGAAAATGTCCTTTTCATTGTTGATTCCAATTTACTTTTATCCCACTTCCGAATATGAAGACTACGACCACATGGTGCCAGACTAAACAATATAATATACAATCATTTTATTTTTCTATATATAGAAATATCCTGGGCCATATTGATAATAATATCATAATATATGATAAGATTACTATTACACCTTCTTTTACAACTCATTACTCAAAATAAACAAACAAAAACTCTGTTGTACTTTTGTTGCATATTTCAAAATTATAGATTACAATCTGGTCCTATTCAAAGCATAAATTACGTAAGCACAAAGTTAAAATATTCAAATTTGTTGAATTTTTCTTAGTTTCCTAATTTTAAAATATTGTATATGAAATTTTCCGAATTTTGGTTTTTACTTAAAAAAAAAAAAAACACTTATTTGTTTAGGTTATGCTCCACTATTTTTCAAACATGCCTTAGATTCCATTTTTTGAAAAACTTGCATATTGATTTTTTTTTTGATCAAAATTCAAAATACCAAAATATATAAAATAAATGAAAAAAAAAAAAAAAACAGGTAGACCAAATTTCAATTGTACTGTTGCTGATCAAGCCATGGCCAAAAACCAGAATGGTCATCCATTGAACACAACATGTTACTGATATTGTTCTCTTCTTTAACCATGTTTTGTCCTGATGACGAGTTTTGAAAGAACTCCATAGTTGTTGTAGTTGTGGCAGTAGTAACTGGAGACGGTAGGAAGAAGTGTCTACCGACTGTTTGCGGCGGTGGTGGTTGGCCACCGGTTATTGTACTGTCGTTTGATGGCGGAGCTGTTGAAATGTCGAGTTTGAGATTATCTGAACTGTTGTCACTTCTGTTACTGCAAGATCCTTCAGTTTCTTTGTTCAGATTTATTGATTCTTTTTGTTCTCTGCTTTTTAATCTCATTATCTGTATAATTAGAAAAATTATAAATTTTAAAAATTTCAAAATTTTAAAGATAGACTATAGTGATAATCATTAATACAATGTTATTTTAAAAATCTATTTTCAGAAAATAGTGAAAAAAAGAGAATGAATGATTTTTAAAAGTCATGAATCATGCAACTCCCGATCTCAATAGTTTCTAACGCTTTCTTTTTAAACATCTTTTAAAGCATAGAATAAATTTAGATTAAATGTTTTATAAGTAGTTAGAATTATGTATTAATTTAGTTACCTCAGCTTGGAGCTTTTGATTATGGATTTGGAGAAGATCATTTTCAGATTTTAAAGCATCAAACTGTTGTTTAAGAGTATCATAATCTTTCTCAAGTTGCTTTGTTTTCCAACGAGCTCTTCGATTCTGAAACCAAATAGCGATTTGTCTTGGCTGTAAACCTAAAGCACGAGCCAGTTGCATTTTCCTCTCTGGTTCAAGTTTATTACCAAGCTCAAAAGTCTTCTCCAATGTCTTCACTTGTTCCATGTTCAATCTCCTTTTTTTAGATCCATCTTCTGTATAGTCTTCTTCTCCAACTTCTAAATCGCAACACCCTTCTGTTGGAGATCTCTTACCTAGAAATGAAGCAAACCCTGAAACAAAACAGATCTTTATTAGTAACCGAGAGAGATATAAATAATAAGAGTTTATGCATATACCCTGGAGATCTTGAGGGAGAGAACAAGATGGAAGAAGAGGAGCAAGAGATGGAGATTGATGAAGATGATCATCTTCGTAAGAAGTTTGGATCATGAAATTTGAAGGAAAAAAAGACATTTCGTTATTACAAGACATCATGAAATTTCGAAGATGTAATACTGTTTACTCTTTAGTTTCTTGTCTCTGCAAATCTTTGTCTTGAAGCCATTAACACTATTTGAATTTAAGACTCTTTGTGTGAGTCTGAGAAGAGGAAAAATCTAAAAAAAAAGAGAGAGGAAGATACTGAAATGAATTGGCTAGCTACACCAGTTATGGTATTTATTTTTTAAAAATCTTTTTATTTTATTTTTTATTTTTGTGTGAAATAGAGAAGCCAAGATATGTGACTGTAACCCCCGACTACTGTTGTATATGGGTCCACAACTTTTGATGGAGACGATCGTTACAACTTACAAGGATCTCTAAGCTGAGAAGAGAAAGAGAAGCACTCATTTATACTCTTAAATTTTTTTTTTACTAAATCTTGTTCTTTTTAGTAAAATATAATATTATTGATGAGAATAATAGTTTTGTTCATCAAAGTGGTTTCATGAAAGCATGAATAAGCAAAAATGTTTTAAGAACATAAAGCATATATCACAAATGTAACTACAAATCAATATGATAATATATAAGGAATCAATAGAAGAAATAGGTAACAAACTAGCTACACTAAAGAATAGATAGAAAATGGAGAAAATTAAGGGGGTGTATTCAACTTAGAATTGTATATGATTTGGTGTGATTTAAGATTTTTAGAATTTGAAGAATAAGGTTTATGGTTATTTCAACTACGAACACTATAAGGAAGCGATAAACAGTTTCAGAAAATGCATTTTCAGATCAACTTGAAACGTGACAGGATCACTTTGAATATGATAAGGACATAGATTTCTAAGAACAGTCAAATGGTCTTATTGTAGTGTACTCAAAGAAGATGTACATACCCTAATCAATCTATGCAACACGCTGGACACAAAAATTCTATTCTTCTTCAGAAGAATGTATGTCTGACGTGACAAGACATCAAAGAACGATCGAGGAGTAATTGGAGAAATTGTTTTCTTTTTTTTTCCCTTGGAGTTAACTAACGTGAATGTTTTTTTTTCTTTGAATGTGAAGGTTTCCAGTTTTTCAAATACCATGTATAGATGTTTGATTCTGTTTCTTCATGTTTTCACACTACAAGAAATATGGGCATTGCTAGCTCACGAAAAATGCTACTATAGGGTTTTGGTAGCGTTTTTGATAACGCTATGATAGCCGCAGCTATAATAGACCCCCCCACCAGTCGTAGCAGTTCTTAAATGCTATTATAGTCGGACCTATAATAGCGATAACGACCTGCTACATAAAAGTCTTTTCTAGCATTTTTTAGTGC
>CM071721.1:2811023-2821328 GCA_036630335.1 Physaria fendleri | reverse complement strand
AACTAACTATATCGAAGACGATAGCATTTATTTACTTGTGTTGAAATGTTGGTTCGTTTAGGGAGTGGAGGGGTAAAAGTCTTGTGTGCAATTATTTCATTTGTAATAACCAAAGAAACAATTCTCGATACTAGCAACTCTTTTTCATTTAACCGTACTTATATATCGTTTTCGTAAAGTTATGTGCCCTCATCAATTTTAAGAATTTTATGGGCCTTCCTTTCTACACTCTACATTTTTATGGAATCAATTCCTCAAATGTTCCAAAAAAAAAAAAAAAAAATTTCCGTTGTTCACGTGACCTCTAATAAAATAAAAAATTCCACCCCATGAGGTGTTCGTTGATAAAAAAAAATCTTTTTTTGGAGAGAGGCACACAACGACTTTTATTAAAAGATAAGGGCAAAATTGAACCAAACCCTATTTTCTATGTGTTTTTTTTTTTCTTTTCTTTTTTTTTTTAAGTCAGAACATTTTATTGATATTGATCAAGAGATCACTTAACCCATAATGGGTAAAGTACACGGAAATAAATCATAATATAGCCCCGTTTGTTTCTTCATCCAGATGCAACATCTGGATGCAGATGTTAGTATCTGGATACAGATGTTATATGTTGTTCGTTTTGTATCTGGTTTTTGTATCCAGATGTTATATCTAGATACAACTTTGTTCGTTTTAGCGTTTGTAATGGTATCTAGATGCTAGTAATTTAAAATGACCAAAAAGGACATGCTTTTATGCTATTTAAATTATATATCCAAATCATTAATTATCAAATTATTATTTATAACCAAATCATTAATTATCAAATTATTATTTATAAAATAATTTTATTTTTTATGAAAAATTATTATAACCAAATCATTAATTATCAAATTATTATTTATAAAATAATTTTATTTTTTATGAAAAATTATGTTTACGTGTTTTGACAGAAAAAATATATTTGCGTGTTTCCAAATTTTTGAGAGAAAATCGTGTTTTTGCGTTTTGACGGCAAATAGCGTTTTCTCGTTTTTTTACGGGAAATCGTATTTTTTTTGTTTTTGATAAAAATCGTATTTCCGCGTTTTTACGTGAAATCATGCTTTTGTGTTTTTTACGGGAGATTGTGTTTCCGTATTTTCGACGGAAAATCGTATTTCCTCGTTTTTTTACGGGAAATCGTATTTCCACATTTTTTGAAAGAAAATCGTGTTTCCGTATTTTTTACTGTAAATCGTATTTCCGTGTTTTTGACGTAAAATCGTGTTTTTACGGAAATCGTGTTTCTGCGTTTTTACATGAAATCGTGTTTTTTTACAGGAAATCTTGTTTTTGCGTTTTTGACGGGAAATCGTATCTTTGCGTTTTTTTCGGAAAATCGTGTTTCTGCGTTTTTTACATCAAATCGTTTTTTGCGTTTTATGACGGAAAATCGTATATTTGCGTTTTTTAGAGGAAATCGTGTTTTTGTGTTTTTGACGGGAAATTGTATTTCTGCGTTTTTACGGAAAATCATATTTCTGCGTTTTTGACGGGAAATCATACTTCTGCGTTTTTGACGGGAAATCATATTTCTGCGTTTTTACCGGAAATCATATTTCTGTGTTTTCGACAGTAACTCGTGTTTTTACGTTTTTGACGGAAAATTGTTTTTCCGTGTTTTTTACAGAAAACGTTTTTTCGTGTTTTTGGCTGTAAATCGTATTTTTCCGTAATCTTGACTGAAAATCGTGTTTTGTGTTTCTGATGGAAAATCGTGTTTCCGTGTTTTTAACGGAAAATATGTTTTTAACGAGTAAAATGTGGTTTTTCGTTTTATAGTTTTGTTTTATTTTAATTGAAGGGTATTTTTGAATTTTGGATTTTGAGATGCAAATGCAGCATCTGGATGCTCATTTTTCTAGCATCTCAAATATCTCATCTCAGCATCTCAAATATCTCATTTTGACATCTGGACGCAAATTTAATTGGAAAAAATGAACAACATCTGAACGTTTGCATCCAGATATTGCATCTGGATGAACGTTTGCATCCAGATATTGCATCTGGATGAGCAAACGAACAGGCCCTATATCAATACAAAATTTAAAGGTAATGGAGATTTCGCCATTACATCTGCTTCTGCGTTTACCAAACGTGAAGTCCAAACAAACTTTACTTCTTCAAAATGAGGAAGATGAGCTCTAACATCTCTTATATAGTTAAAAACCCCAAAGTTTAATCGTTCTCCATTGAGTAATTTTGGTATCTCTTTATTGCGTCCTTCAAAGATAATTTTCCATAGATTTAGTTGTGTAGCATGTTTCATAGCCTGTAACAAAGCAGTGAATTCTGCCCGAAGCGGAGATGCTGGAATTAAACTGAGGGAATGTCCTACTTTAACTATATCACCGTGCTCATTACGAAACACCCATCCTCCACGACTAACACGTTCCGGATGCCATTCCAATCCCTTGACGGAGGAGTCCACACTAATGTTATTACTACTTCGTCGATGATAATCCCTCGTTCCTTTCGTTGGTACTAAATTATTACCTTGAATCCATTCTAATGAATCCAAGAGTATCTTGAATTGTAAAATTTTTTTGTTGAAAGAACAATATATTACGCGTCTTCCATAGCCTCCAAAGTATTTGTATCGGTAATGAGAAATTAATCTGCGGATCTCCACGTAGAGCAACATCAAGAATATTATATAGATGTAAGTTTTGTCAACCAGACTAATCCGGGCCAGGTCCCTCGAACTCGTTAACTTCAACCTGTGACACTGACCACATGCGGTAGTACCACCAGACTAAGGAAACTTGGATTATTCCATCATCACTTTAATATGCCTTTTGATACAAGATCAGACCCTTGTAAAGGGGTAGACGTGGATCTTAACGCTGTAACTCAAGTTACACAACGTCAAGACAAGAGATTGTTGTAAAGGGGTAGACGTGGATCTTAACGCTGTAACTCAAGTTACACAACGTCAAGACAAGAGATTGAAGGTGTTGGCGGAAGTGAACCCCACGAACTGAAGTTACGCAAGAGGAACACACTAAGGATGGAGTGATGGCGGGAGAATTCCTTGCGAGCTGAAGTCTCGCCAAAGGAACACTCAAGAGATGGTCGAAGTTCGCACTCTTCAATGAATCCACAACGAAGGAGCAAGAACGAGAGAGACACTTTGCAACGCAAAAAGGGTTCGTTTTATTTCATCAATTGTTGTCGTTACAGACCGCGTAAAGATGAGGACTTATAGAACGTCCAGATGCGGCCTAGGGCTGCGTAAAGATGAGGACTTATAGAACGTCCAGATGCGGCCTAGGGCTTCTTGGCCCGAAAAGAATTACAACTTCTCAAAGTACTAAAACGAGAAATAACAAAAACTTAAAAGATTACAATTGACTCGACTTTGAACCTAGACTCGATCTAGTCCTAATCCCTGCAAAACAGAAAAGGCAAAAAGAATATCAAATTTGAATAATTCAAAAACTTACCTTAGAGTTCAAGAGGAGGCTCCTTTGCATATTGATGATGAGAATAATCCTCTCCTCTCTTCCAAGGCTGGCCGAACTCGTCCTCTCCTTTGGGCTTGGACTTGAATTGTCTTCTCTTTGTGGGCTGAGTCCTTCTTGTCCTAATCCAATAGTCTCTTGATACTCTAAAGTCCAAATCGACCCTTCCTCTTCAAGCTTAGTGGCTTTGATCCAATAAACTTAGTAGACTTGTGATTCCTTGGTCAAACTTTTCTCTTAGTCGCTTATATCCGTGGCGAGTCTTAGGTGGTTTTCTCATGCTCGGGATCATGGTTGGAGTTGCTGGGTCGATGTCCTCATCACCTTTTGTCTTTTAATCTTTGTTTAAATCCTTCTCTGTGTTGTAAATTAAGCTATGGTAATTCATTTTGTCTCTTTGTATCTCAAGCTTTGTAATTATTGCTATTATATGAATCTAAAACTTGGCGATAAATAGGACCATCTTCATGGCCAGACTCTTGTCAATTTTCAAAAATAATTTAGGGCATGAAACTTCAAATTTATTGGTCATAAACTTATTTTAGATTCTACCAAACACGTGTCATTTTCTCACCATCCACAAATAAACTTTCATTTCGTTGCGAACAGTTTTTTCTTTTTGGGGGGATTGTCTCTCTTTTTTTTTTTTAGTTTCTCAATGCCTTCGGTTCTACCGTTGGCTTTGAAGACTTAATTCATGCTTTAACAAAACAAAACATCAAGAAAGAAAAAAAAACACGTTATCTGCTTTGAAGTTGATAGATTTCATTGTCACGTTGCATAGTTTGTCATCTATGGCAGAGGAGAAACAAGGTAACCTAGTTTACCTCCATGGAGATCTTGAGTTACATATCATAGAAGCAAGACACTTGCCCAACATGGACCTCTTCTCAGAAAGGATTCGTCTCGTTTTCAATGCATTTAATATATTCGATAAGCATTGCGTCTCGTCCAATAGTAATAACCATAGACGTCTACGTAATAATATAATCACAAGTGATCCTTATGTGACCGTATGTCTTGCTGGTGCTACGGTTGCACGGACACGAGTCATCCCAAACTCAACAACTCCTGTTTGGGATGAATATTTTAAGATTCCTTTGGCACATCCGGTCTCTAAAATCGATTTCTATGTGAAGGATAATGATGTTTTTGGAGCAGATCTTATAGGGGTTGCAAATGTATCTGCTGAAAAGATCAGATTGGGGGAAACCATCAGCGGATGGTTCCCGATCCTGGGGTCCCCGAAACAGGATTCGGCAGTTCGTTTGGAAATGAAATTTGTACCTTGCGAGAGAAATGAGGTTTACACTCGTGGGATCACGCGGTCCGGAGTGTGCAATTTTGGAAGCTCATCACTTGGTTTATATTGTTGGTTGGTCCATTTTTCACAAAGTTAAGCTGCTGAGGGGCTCTTTAGGGTCACTCCCAAATCATGGGGATCTTACCCTCGGTGATTTGTTGAAATACAAATCACAAGAAGGTGTTCGGGTTTTGTTGTTGGTTTGGGATGACAAAACTTCTCACAGCAAATTTTTTCTTAACACCGTAAGCTTAGAGTACTCAGATTTGATGTTTACAATCCCACATTTACCTGAATTTAGAGATTCTGTTAATTCTTGCTGCAGACGGGAGTAATGCAAACTCACGATGAAGAAACTAAAAAATTCTTCAAGCGTTCATCTGTTTCGTGTGTGTTATCGCCACGTTATGCTAGTAGTAAGCTTAGCATTTTCAAACAGCAGGCATGCATTGCTTTCTGTTTATTACTATTTTTTTCTTACAACCAATTTGCAATAAAACAGTGCAATATCTTCTACAATAGTTAATTATATGTCTTCTTCATCTTACAATGTTTTGATTACAAATAATGTACTATATAGGTTGTAGGCACACTCTTCACACATCACCAGAAATGTGTAATTGTGGACTCACAAGCATCAGGTAACAACAGGAAGATCAGTGCCTTTATCGGAGGTCTCGATCTATGCGAAATTGTGGACTCACAAGCATCAGGTAACAACAGGAAGATCAGTGCCTTTATCGGAGGTCTCGATCTATGCGATGGCCGATATGATACACCTGAACATACACTCTTTAAGGGTTTAGATACTATCTTTCAGGGTGATTACCACAATCCCACATTTTCAGTAGGTTCATTATTTCTATCATTTTATACTAATATTATCATTATCGAATTATTATACATATTTGATAACGTCTATAACAACGGATCAGGGAGGAGTGAAAGCACCTAGGCAACCATGGCATGATCTTCACTGCAAAGTTGAAGGTCCAGCAGCTTATGATATCCTGACAAACTTTGAACAACGTTGGAAAAAAGCTACAAAATGGTCTGAGATTGGACAGAAGTTCAAGAGGGTGACTCGTTGGCACGACGATGCTCTCATAAAATTGGAACGAATCTCCTGGATCTTAAGCCCCTCTGCTACGGTTCCTACAAATGATACTTCCTTATGGGTCTCTAACGAAGATGATAAGCAAAATTGGCATGTTCAGGTCTTCAGATCAATTGATTCAGGATCATTGAAAGGATTTCCTAAGGATGCTTGTAAAGCTCATGCACAGGTCTTACCTCTAAGAGAAACGGTCCCAATGTTATTACTATCCTCTTATACCGTATTTTTCAAACTATTTAACATATATATACTCTCTTCTTTCCTACATTTCCATTTGTCAGAATCTTTTATGTGCTAAGAATCTTGTGATCGAGAAGAGTATTCAAACAGCTTACATCCAAGCAATTCGATCTGCGCAACATTTTATATACATCGAGAATCAATATTTTATAGGTTCATCATATGCATGGCCAGCTTATAAGGAAGCAGGTTTTTTTGAACACACATAAATAAATTATATATATAGTTTTGTTTTGCAATGTCTAACATTGTTTATATGCTTACATAGGTGCCGATAATCTGGTTCCAATAGAAATTGCCCTAAAGATTGCAAGCAAGATAAGGGCAAAAGAACGATTTGCGGTTTATATTGTGATCCCTATGTGGCCTGAAGGAGTTCCTTCTTCTGCGCCTGTACAAGAAATTCTCTACTGGCAGGTACTCAAAACCTTTTCGCCTCTTACCCGAAATGTACAAGAATTGATTCCACCACTATCATTAATGTCCTGTTCTTGTGATCATGATGTAGGGACAAACGATGCAAATGATGTATCAGATAATAGCAAGTGAAATAAAAGCCATGAATATTGAGGACGTTCACCCGCAAGACTATCTCAACTTCTATTGTTTAGGTAATCGGGAAAAGTCGCCATCTGATGAAAAATGTGTCTCAAACAACAGTGAGGTGGTAAACATTTTTCAGTTTAGTACAAAACACAATGTCCTTTTTTATGTTTTCAATGTAAGTAAGCATCATAGGTTACAAAATTATTGACAGGTCTCACCATCTCAAAAAGGGCAAAGATTTATGATCTATGTACATGCAAAAGGAATGGTAGTGGATGACGAATATGTCCTATTAGGATCTGCGAATATAAACCAAAGATCAATGGCAGGATCACGAGACACAGAGATCGCAATGGGAGCATACCAAAAGGAACATACATGGAGCAATAAGAAAAGACACCCTCGAGGCCAAGTTTATGGATACAGAATGTCTTTGTGGGCAGAACACATGGGAAGAGTAGATGATGTTTTCAAGGATCCACAAAGTATAGAATGTGTGAGGAAAGTGAATATGATAGCTAAAGATAATTGGAAGAAATACACATCAGATCATTTCTTTACTTTACAAGGTCATCTCTTGAACTATCCACTTGCTGTTGATATCAATGGAAAAGTAACAGCTATGCCTGGTTTTGATACCTTTCCTGATGTTGGTGGCAAGATTCTTGGTACGAGAACCAATCTTCCTGATGTTCTCACTACTTAGTTTTTGTAACCAATGTTTGGCTTAAAGGTGATAAATGTTACAAACTATGTATTGTTATTGTCCAAAGCTTATTATTTGTTCACTAATATAACAAAAAAAATTATGATGTTTACTTTCTTTTGTTTCTTCTGTAAAAGCTTGTGGAGAACTAAATAGCTTTGCAATTTTGGAAGCTCATCACTTGGTTTATATTGTTGGTTGGTCCATTTTTCACAAAGTTAAGCTGTTGAGAGGCTCTTTAGGGTCACTCCCCAATCATGGGGATCTTACCCTCGGTGATTTGTTGAAATACAAATCACAAGAAGGTGTTAGGGTTTTGTTGTTGGTTTGGGATGACAAAACTTCTCACAGCAAATTTTTTCTTAACACCGTAAGCTTAGAGTACTCAGATTTGATGTTTACAATCCCACATTTACCTGAATTTCGAGATTCTGTTAATTCTTGCTGCAGACGGGAGTGATGCAAACTCACGATGAAGAAACTAAAAAATTCTTCAAGCGTTCTTCAGTTTCGTGTGTGTTATCGCCACGTTATGCTAGTAGTAAGCTTAGCATTTTCAAACAGCAGGCATGCATTGCTTTCTGGTTATTACTATTTTTTTTTCTTACAACCAAATTGCAATAAACAGTGCTATATCTTCTACATTAGTTAATCATATGTCTCATCTTATAATGTTTTTTGATTCAAATATACTAGGTTGTGGGCACACTCTTCACACATCACCAGAAATGTGTGATTGTGGACTCACAAGCATCAGGTAACAACAGGAAGATCAGTGCCTTTATCGGAGGTCTCGATCTATGCGATGGCCGATATGATACACCTGAACATACACTCTTTAAGGGTTTAGATACTATCTTTAAGGGTGATTACCACAATCCCACATTTTCAGTAGGTTCATTATTTCTATCATTTTATACTAATATTATCGTTATCGAATTATTATACAATTTGATAACGTCTATAACAACGGATCAGGGAGGAGTGAAAGCACCTAGGCAACCATGGCATGATCTTCACTGCAAAGTTGAAGGGCCAGCAGCTTATGATATCCTGACAAACTTTGAACAACGTTGGAAAAAAGCTACAAAATGGTCTGAGATTGGACAGCCAGCAGCTTATGATATCCTGACAAACTTTGAACAACGTTGGAAAAAAGCTACAAAATGGTCTGAGATTGGACAGAAGTTCAAGAGGGTGACTCGTTGGCACGACGATGCTCTCATAAAATTGGAACGAATCTCCTGGATCTTAAGCCCTTCTGCTTCGGTTCCTACAAATGATACTTCCTTATGGGTCTCTAACGAAGATGATAAGCAAAATTGGCATGTTCAGGTCTTCAGATCAATTGATTCGGGATCATTGAAAGGATTTCCTAAGGATGCTTGTAAAGCTCATGCACAGGTCTTACCTCTTAAGAGAAACCGTCCCAATGTTATTACTATCTATCCTCTTATATCGTATTTTTCAAACTATTTAACATATATATACACTCTCTTCTTTCTTACATTTTCATTTGTCAGAATCTTTTATGTGCTAAGAATCTTGTGATCGAGAAGAGTATTCAAACAGCTTACATCCAAGCAATTCGATCTGCGCAACATTTTATATACATCGAGAATCAATATTTTATAGGTTCATCATATGCATGGCCAGCTTATAAGGAAGCAGGTTTTTGGAACACACATAAATAAATTATATATATGGTTTTGTTTTGCAATGTGTAACATTTGTTTATATGCTTACTTAGGTGCCGATAATCTGGTTCCAATAGAAATTGCCCTAAAGATTGCAAGCAAGATAAGAGCAAAAGAACGATTTGCGGTTTATATTGTGATCCCTATGTGGCCTGAAGGAGTTCCTTCTTCTGCGCCTGTACAAGAAATTCTCTACTGGCAGGTACTCAAAACCTTTTCGCCTCTTACCCGAAATGTAAAAGAATTGATTCCACCACTATCATTAATGTCCTGTTCTTGTGATCATGATGTAGGGACAAACGATGCAAATGATGAAGAATTGATTCCACCACTATCATTAATGTCCTGTTCTTGTGATCATGATGTAGGGACAAACGATGCAAATGATGTATGAGATAATAGCAAGTGAAATAAAAGCCATGAATCTTGAGGACGTTCACCCGCAAGACTATCTCAACTTCTATTGTCTAGGTAATCGGGAAAAGTCTCCATCTGATGAAAAATGTGTCTCAAACAACAGTGATGTGGTAAACATTTTTCAGTTTAGTACAAAACACAATGTCCTTTTTTATGTTTTCAATGTAAGTAAGCATCATAGGTTACAAAATTGTTGACAGGTCTCGCCATCTCAAAAAGGGCAAAGATTTATGATCTATGTACATGCAAAAGGAATGGTGGTGGATGACGAATATGTCCTATTAGGATCTGCGAATATAAACCAAAGATCAATGGCAGGATCACGAGACACAGAGATCGCAATGGGAGCATACCAAAAGGAACATACATGGAGCAATAAGAAAAGACACCCTCGAGGCCAAGTTTATGGATACAGAATGTCTTTGTGGGCAGAACACATGGGAAGAGTAGATGATGTTTTCAAGGATCCACAAAGTATAGAATGTGTGAGGAAAGTGAATATGATAGCTCAAGATAATTGGAAGAAATACACGTCAGATCATTTCTTTACTTTACAAGGTCATCTCTTGAACTATCCACTTGCTGTTGATATCAATGGAAAAGTAACAGCTATGCCTGGTTTTGATACCTTTCCTGATGTTGGTGGCAAGATTCTTGGTACGAGAACCAATCTTCCTGATGTTCTCACTACTTAGTTTTTGTAACCAATGTTTGGCTTAAAGATGATAAATGTTACAAACTATGTATTGTTATTGTCCAAAGCTTATTATTTGTTCACTAATATAACA
>CM071721.1:2745388-2762010 GCA_036630335.1 Physaria fendleri | reverse complement strand
GGGGGGGGGGGGGGGGGGGGGGTGGAGGATTAGGCAGTGTGGCAGTCCGTGGTCTAATCCCAACAACCTCCGGGTTATGACGGCTATGACCGAACACCACGGCGTAGTCAATATTCGTGACTGAGTTCTAAAAAAAGAACGAACTAAGCATCTGAGTAGTCGACTGATTTACAGAATCTAGAGTCCCTTGAGTCGGTTCTTGAAACCTTTACAAATCTAGAAACTTCGTTGTGCCACGACATTCAACTCCACCAAACCACCCACACCTTTACAAATCTAGAAACTTCGTTGTGCCACGACATTCAACTCCACCAAACCACCCACTAGTTACCATATAGACCTAGTTCTCTAGACGTGTACCAGATTTTCTTATGGATCGACCCCGCTTTATACTACAAGTGACTATACCGTACACTTGCGGTTCTGAACGGGTTTAAACTCTCAGTTCTACTTTCTAGTATTCCTGGATGAAAGCTAACTATGTTGGATTAACAATCCGACAGACATCACACGCTTAATCTACATGTGATTAGTTCACAAATCTACGTGGGAGGCTGCTGATATTTAGACCTCTTCTTTTGAATCTGAAAAATATGGAAGACAACATAAAGTTTATAAAAATTATTTTATAAAAATTTGGGAATAACTGAATTTACTGAAAACAATGGGCTGGTTTCAGATCAAGTTTTGTATCGTACTTAGTAAGTCCACAAGGCTAAAAAAATTGAATAATTGATGAACAAATCAGCTGATGCGTGAAGTCTTAAAGAAGCAAACTTTCTCAGGAGTTATGGATACGATAATACGTGAGTCTAGTGGCCAGTTGTGTTACTCTGGTGAGACTTTGCTAGCAGAGAGTGGAAAAATTTGAGCAGTGTGTGTGAGTGTAAAGAATAGAAGAAATTTGGGAAATTTGAATAATTGGAGATATCTTAGATAAGAAAAATTGTATTTGGAGAAAAAGGAAAGTGTATTAGATTGATTAGAAGGATCTAGGTTTCTATGGAGAAAAAGGAAAGTGTATTAGATTGATTAGAAGGATCTAGGTTTCTATGAATAAAAGGGGATGTTAGGAGAAAAAGGAAAGTGTATTAGATTGATTAGAAGGATCTAGGTTTCTATGAATAAAAGGGGATGTTACTCATAGAATTAGGTTAAGCTTTTCATCGTTAATACGCTCTTGTGTGGAGAGATTAGAATTAGATGAGGGATTTGTAGATCCAAAGTTTTATTTCTACTAAAGAGTAAAGTTTTTTGGAGAATTAACGTTTTGATTCACCATTCTTACACTTTCAATTGGTATCAGAGCGGTTCATCTGGATTTAGATTAATCTCTAATAGGTGCAGATCTTGAGGAAGTAAGAATGGATTTCTCCACAGACAGATCACACGTACTAACATATTAGAGAAAGAGAATCACGGGCATTGGAAAGTGAAGATGAAAGCTAAAATAAGAGGTATTAGCGCAGAAGCTTGGACTGCTGTTAGTTTTTGTTGGGAGCCTCCTGTTTTAAGAGGTGAAGGCGAGGAGAGCATATTAAAACCCGAAGAACGGTGGACACAAGTTGAGAAAATAAAGGCATCGGCAAACGCATTAGCAATTTCGGTCATTTTCAATTCAGTTAAAACGAATCAATTCCAACGTATTCAGAATTTTGATTCGGCTTAGGAGGCTTGGAAAAAATTATCAAAGGCTTATGAAGGAACCTTAAGAGTGAAATTTTCAAGACTCGACATGCTAACTTCAAGGTTTGAGACACTTACTATAGAAAAAACAGAATTAATAGAGGAATTCAATGGTAAGTTAAGCGCGATAGCGAGTGAGGCGCATATTCTTGGGAAATGATTAAAAGATAAGAAACTTGTGAATAAAATTCTAAGATGTCTCCCTGCAATATTCGAGAGTAAAAGAACAGCCATGGCCACAGTCTTAGATACAGACAACATCAAATTTAAAGAAGTGGTTGGAATGTTGCAAGCATATGAGATGAAGATCACACCAACTTATGTTGGAAATTCAGAAGGTTTACAGATGAGAATAAAAAGGACATTCAAGAGCTTAAAAAAGAAAATTGAATCGCTATCAAGAAAGGTGAACAAGATTTTGGACAACAATGACAGGAGAAATAGATGCACTTTTGACCAATGTAAAGGGAAAGAAGAAGAAGAAAAACATAGAAGAAGACGCAATACGAATTGTCACTTGTGTCTAGGGTATGGTCATGGCAAAACCAATTGTTCTTCCTTGAAGTTAAAAGATATTAAGTGCTACGAATGTGGAGGGTTTGGACACATCAAGGCTCAATCTGTAAAAGTTTCAAGAAAAGAAAAATATTACCGCAGAAGCTTGGGCTGCTGTCAGTTGTGGTTGGGACAACGATTCTGACGGTGAAGATAGTGGAATGGTGGCATTTATGGGGAATATAGGAAAAGTGAATTCGAGCAGCGATTCAGATCCGTCAGACTCCAATGGAGATTCCGACCTTGATGTTAAGGAGGAATTTAGAAAACTCCACGAAAGTTGGCTTGTTCTTTTCAAAGAAAGGAATATACTAACAAGCGAAAAATCATCTCTAATCACTGAAAAGGAGAACTTATGAAAGGAACTCATTGCTGAAAGGGAAGAAAGCAGAAAAATCAAAGAGAGATTGGGTTTGGAGTTGGTTGTTGAAAAAGGGAAAAATATAGGTTTATTAGCAGAATTGACGGATACAAGGAAGAAGATTCACATGTTGAATAGTGGAAAAAAAAGACTTGAAGAGTATCCTTGCAGCTGGTAGAGTGGAAAAATCAAGTTTTGGTTTGGGTTACAATGGATGAGACACAACTGAAACGACCAAATTTTATGAGAAAAACGCGGGTTTTTGTGAGCAAATTCGGACTGCAGGTTGTTCAAACAGCTCAAAACGTGTTCCAACAGAAAAAACAGATTTTTCCTACAAAACTTCAAATCAGTATGGATGCTATTACTGCGGGAAAAATGATCATATTAAGAGGGATTGCTACAATTTTAAAGCCAAGGTGATAAGATTGATGAGTCAAGAAAGGTATTCCCCACATTACAATGATTCTTCGTGTGTTTTTATGAGAAAAGATGACATATATGAGAAGAATGGTGAAGCATGTTCAATGGGTTTTGCCAAAACATCTAACTCTGAACTTTTTAAGTCAAAGAAGCATGAAATGGAGCTACAAGATCATGGGGTTTTGAAGAATTGTGCCAATCGCGCAGGGGGAGATTATTGAATGCGCATAATTCAAATGTCTCGCTCAAGTTTTCGAGTGGAGGAAAGAATGCACGATTGTCAATTCAGTCAAAAAGGGGGAGATTGTGAGTGTAAAGAATAGAGGAAAATTGAATAATTGGAGATATTGGAGATATCTTAGATAAGGAAAATTGTATTTGGAGAAAAAGGAAAGTGTATTAGATTGATTAGAAAGATCTAGGTTTCTATGAATAAAAAAGAGATGTTATTCATAGAATTAGGTTAATCTTTTCATTGTTAATACGCTCTTGTGTGGAGAGATTAGAATTAGATGAGGGATTTGTAGATCCAAAGTTCTATTTCTAATAAAGATTTGTAGATCCAAAGTTCTATTTCTAATAAAGAGTAAAGTTGTTTGGAGAATTAACGTTTTGATACATCATTCTTACACTTTCAACAATAAGTCACCACTCGGTGGAAACCTAACCTAACAAAATTGGAGATCTCATGGTTTAGGTTCAATAGGAAAACTGGCTGAGGAAGATTAGAAGGCAAATACCACACTTTTTCCATTCCTATGAAGCCAAAGTGTGTTTCTGCTGATGATTAAGGATGAACATTAATATTTTTTCTTTTTAAGTAAAAATAAGATAGATCAGACTTTTTTTAATTAATGTTATCTATATGAGAGTGATGTCGGGTCGCATATATGATAATTGATATGGCTAAATTCTCTAGAGCTCTCACGAAGTCGGGATAAGCTCAGGACCAAAATCGGTTCAACCGTATAAACTTGAAATATGAAGATGATATATGTGTTTCAGATATTGTCTTGTTTTCGTACAAAACAAGGTTAATTCAAGACTTAAGTTCATTATCCACAAAGGAAATTCGATATCTAGTAACTAGGAAAGGTTCAAGTCCAAAAGACACATTTTCCGATGCATATTGGTCCAAAAGACACATTTTCCGATGCATATTGATTCTATTTTCTCATAAGTCAACTTATTTTCTATTCAAATGTGAGGTATTTTTAAGTTTGAATAGAAAATGTGGTATATTGTTAGTGTTATATTAACAAATTAATATAAGTTTAATCAAAACATCAAAAGACACATAAGAGAGGTGGTTATTTTGAAGAAATGCTTTAGAAAGACACATCTTTCTAAAACATGTCTCTTGGTTTAGAAAGTCACATCTTTTTAAACATGTCTCTTTGTTTTTTATATATATTGATGTTGTTTGATTCATTTTGATTAAGAGAGAGAACTCTAAACAAAAGAGAGAGAACTCTAAATATAAGAGAGATTACTCTAACAAAATTCCTCTATTCTTTTGAGAAACACAAAGTATAGTTTGCCAGAAACTATGTAAGGTGTGCTACACGAAGTTTGATAGTTGTATCCTGCGAATATACGTCCACTAAACTATGTATACTATAGTAGGGACGAATTTCTGTCTTAAGAGATTGCTACAAGCAAGAATCTATCATTTTATACAATATTGTTGATTGTATTGAAGAGAATATCAAGTTATTGTTGATTGTATTGAAGAGAATATCAAGTAAGTATACATTAAGTATATATTTAAAGAAAACCAAACATTTGTTTGGAAGTGATTGATTTGAATCTTCATATTTCTAACACCGCCTTATTATTTATTGTTTGATCTTTTCGTCCATCAGAATCTGACTTCACCAGTTTTATTCTTCCGATGTTGGCATTCCAATATTCAGTTATGTACAAAGTTTGTTGATCGTGATTCCAATAAAATAACCACTTATGGTTATCTTCCTGTAACTCTTGCTCCAATTTTGTTGCATTGCCATAATAAGACACTGAACTTCACTCTCAAGGAGAGATATAAAAACCTTACCTTTTGCTTGTCCTTCTGCCACAAAATTTCCATATTCATCTTAGACCAACCAACCAGCACCAGTTTGGAAGCATTATATGAAGGTTCCTTCATAATTACACTTAATCCATCTCGGTTCCGACTAGGAATAGAAACATTATTAACGGATGGGATGTGGAAAATGTGATATATATGGATTTTTAATTCACTAAAAAAAAAGAAAAAAAAAGTGGAGATAACCACTATGCATTTACCCAAAAAAGTTGTTCAATGAAATATGCTAGCGTCTTAACATGGATTCGGCTGTCAAACTGAGAAACTTGAGTTGAGAATGAGATACACTTTTAAATACATAACCACATAAGTAATACTAATTCCATTCGTAAATAATTGTTTTTTTAGAATACATAATGTTTTTAGAGTTTTTTTCCCGAAATTGGTCTTTAGAGTTTTTTCCACATTAATGTTGGATAGTTAATTGATTTTGAGTAATTGAAGCTAGATTAAAAATTAAACCAAAAATAATTTTCTACTGATTAGTAAAGTCTCAATAAAGAAGAAAGTAATGTCAATATAATTAAAAATATATATTAATTGTGTTTTTTAACTAACGTAATAAAATTGTATTTGTAGGAACAAATACGTATTGCTACAATAATCAATTGGTTTTAAAAGATGCACTTCAACAATGACTCCAAACTCATTGAATGGACCAAGTAGCTTTGTAACGTGGCTTCAATGCACATGACATTTAATAAATAGGTAACATATCTAATAATAAATTCAATGTCAGAATGAGGATGTGTGTATTATTCAAACACTTATTTTTCCTTTTAGAAAATCAAAAATATCAAAAATAGAATTAAATTTAGGTATTTAAACTATACATGTAGAAATAAAGGTTTCCTTCATTTCAGAAAAAAACTAGGGGTGGGCAAAAAATTTGTAACCGAAAAAACCGAACCGAACCAAACTGAAATAAAAGGTTCGGTCTGGTTATGGTTTATGTTAAAAAACCATTAGGTTACTATTTTTTTGAAATCGTTGGTTTATGTTTGGTTTGGTTAAGAACCGTAAAACCGAATGGTTATTTTGGTTTTTAATTACATTTAATATATATATATATATATATAATATATATATATATATATATAAGGGTGTATATCAAAAAGTACCACTTTTTTTAAAGTTCCTTCAAAAATAGCACCACCCTCCAAAAATAGCACTGACCATGTGTACAGACGCATGTCCAAAAAGAATTCTGACAATAATACCCCTTGCTTGAAACGACGGCGTTTATTGAGAAATACCATTTCTGGTCAATGGTGACCACTTATGGTCAATGGTGACCAAAAACTTCCTTGATTACTGGAGGTAATCGTGGACCAAAAACCGTGGACCCAAATACAAGACTAAAACATGGGCAATCAGAGTGACCATTGAGCGCAAGTGGACGTGGACGAAGTAAACTAGTGTTTTTAAGCAGTTTTTAGTCAACAAATTACCAAAAAAAGCCCTTGATTACCGGAGTAATCGTGGACCCAAAATCATGGACCTAAATACAAGATTAAAAACATGGGTAACCAAGTGACCATTGACCGCAAATGGATGTGAATGAAGTAAACTAGTATTTTCGAGTACTTTTGCCTCTTAATCCCTATTTCCTCACACTTACTGGTGGGGATATTTTTGTCCAGAATTTGGAAAATTATTTTCCGTACAAGTGGTCAGTGCTACTTTTGGAGGGTGGTGATATTTTTGGAGGAACTTTTAAAAAAGTGGTAGATTTAGTAGTTTATTCTATATATAATTATGTATATTACATTATTTTAAGTAACATATCCCTATCCACCGGTAAAGCTATTAGTATTTTAATCTTTCAACCTGTTTTTTGTTTTTTCACTCTCGAGCTTAACGAAACATCAAAGATGTCTTGCTTGGTCTATTAGACATCACGAATCATGAAGAAAATATGTGGATCATTGGGATTTTTGTAAAATCACGTGATTTTTAGTATCACGTTGAAATTTTTTAATTATTTGCATAAGTTTATAAATGTGTGCAATTTACAAGTTTTCGTATGATCATAATTTTAGTAAAATTTTGGAATAATCCTAAAAACCGAACCAAATTATATATGATCTTATATGGTTTTATTTTTTATAAAACCGAAAAACCATAAAAACCGAACCGTATCCAGACCGAATATCATATGATTTTTGTATGGTCTCATTTTTTATAAAACCGTAAAAGCGTAACAATCGAACCGTATCCAGACCGAATATCATATGGTTTTTTGAATGGTCTCATTTTATATAAAACCGAAAAACCGAAAAACCAAAAAAACCGAAGACCGAAAAACCGAACGCCCACCCCTACGTTTTATAAGTCGAAATTACCGGAAAAAAAATAACCTGAGTAATCAACAAATCTGCAATCATAGACCAAAAACAAGAATAAAAACATAGTAACCACAATGATGACAACTAAGAACGTAGAAGACAGCGACAAAGATAACCTGGTTTTTTTGACACTCTTGCTATCTTTCATCATGATAGTTTTCATAAACTTAAAAATATTTTGGGTAGTTTTCATTAAACACACACCCTTTATTTTAAGAACAATATTCATATAAGTATGGTATGAATATAATTTTACAGAAAACCAACCCTTTATTTTAAGAACAATATTCATATAAGTATGGTATGAATATAATTTTACAGAAAACCAACGAAACAAATGATTAAAGACAACTCATCATATAATCATATAAGTATGGTATGAATATAATTTTACAGAAAACCAACGAAACAAATGATTAAAGACAACTCATTCATGTAAATTCAATAATTCACCGGCGATCAACGTTTCCGGTAACAAGATACCCAAGTCCATGACGTCTTGCCGGAAAAACCAAAAACAAAAGACTACACAAAAACCCAACACCCACCGGAACAATATCCAACACATGTTTCGTCTCAGCTTCCGGAGACGGACAAAAGCAATCAGTTATATACCTATCTCTCAATGCAACTGCTCCAAACACTAAAACCGACAACGTAGCATGGATCCAGTCAACGAACCGCATCCGAAATTTAGTCAAATCGGGTAAACCCAATCCAGACGGATCAGGATAGTCAACGACCCACATACCTTTAAAAGTGACAAAACCGAAGTAGATTCTTCCATCATCAGCTTTAACGCTATCGGTGAAAGAGCTGATGAAGCAAGACGCGGCTAAGAGGGAGAGGAGAATAGCGGTTAGGAAACGCGTTGCGTGATCGCAAACGCCGTTTGAGGTGAAGACTGGTGTTAAGAGTTGGAACGCGAGGAGTGTTCCTGTAGGAAGGAGGTTTGAGAGATTTGCTGCTGATGTTAGTGTGTTTGACATGGCTCTTTGTGACATTGACATCTGTCTTTTTAGCACCACGGGTTGGGTTTCTGATGGTGGCTGATTGGGTTTCTGATGGTGGCTGATCGGGGAAGTTTACCAGCTCCGGTGACGGAATGTTTGAGTTTCTTTGACGAAGCTCAGACATTATTTCTTCTTCTTTTTTGGTCGTTGAAAAATTGAGTTTTGTTTGGAATATGAAGATGGATGATGATAACAATGTTTTATATTAAGTTTACACATAATGTATATTGGATTGGCTTGCTTGCATCAATAAAAATAATGCTATTACTATAATATATGCTTAAGGTACGCGGTAGATGCATTAAGTAGTGAAGCATGGAATTGAGATTCCTTTTTCGTAAGTCAACACATTTTTTTTTTTGTTTATATAATGTTAGTTGCATTGTCCACTTCAATTTAGTTTTATCGAATCTAACCTAAATCTATTATGGAGAAGGCTTATATATTGTTGTCCAATAAACACATGTTTTATATATATATATATATATTCTCTCCCTTTCATTTTATTTGAGGTTTCATTACCTAAAACAGTGAGACGAGATGTTTTATTACGAATTATTAATGTACACAAGTTTTATTGGTCAAAACCAAACCAACATCATTATTGTCGACAATTACAAAACATCATATAAGTATGGTATGAATATAATTTTACAGAAAACCAACGAAACAAATGATTAAAGACAACTCACTCATGTAATTTCAATAATTCACCGGCGATCAACGTTTCCGGTAACAAGATACCCAAGTCCATGACGTCTTGCCGGAAAAACCAAAAACAAAAGACTACACAAAAACCCAACACCAACCGGAACAATATCCAAAACATGTTTCGTCTCTTCCTCAGGCGACGGACAAAAGCAATCAGTTATATACCGATCTCTCAACGCAACCGCTCCAAACACTAAAACCGACAAAGTAGCATGGATCCAGTCAACGAACCGCATCCGAAATTTGGCTAAATCGGGTAAACCCAATCCAGACGGGTCAGGATAGTCAACGACCCACATGCCTTTGAAAGTGACAAAACCGAAGTAGATTCTTCCATCATCAGCTTTAACGCTATCGGTGAAAGAGCTGATAAAGCAAGACGCGGCTAAAAGGGAGAGGAGAATAGCAGTTAGGAAACGCGTTGCGTGGTCGCAAACGCCGTTTGAGGTGAAGACTGGTGTTAAGAGTTGAAACGCTAAGAGTGTTCCTGTAGGGAGGAGGTTTGAGAGATTGGCTGCTGATGCTAGTGTGTTTGACATGGCTCGTTGTGAAGGGAGGAGGTTTGAGAGATTGGCTGCTGATGCTAGTGTGTTTGACATGGCTCGTTGTGACATTGACATCTGTCTTTTGAACTCTACTGGTCGTGTCTCTGATGGTGGCTGATCGGGAAAGTTAACCAGGTCCGGTTGCGGAATGTTTGAGTTTCTTTGACGAAGCTCAGACATTATTTCTTCTTCTATTTTTTGGTCGTTGAAAATTTCAGTTTTGTTGGAATATGAAGATAGATGATGATGATAACAATGTTTTATATTAAGTTTACACATATTGAATTGGCTTGCTTGCATCAATAAAAATAATGCTATTACTATAATATATGCTTAAGGTACGCGATAGATGCATTAAGTAGTGAAGCATGGAATTTAGATTCCTTTTCGTAAGTCAACACTTTTTTTTATATAATGTTAGTTGCATTGTCCACTTCAATTTAGTTTTATCGAATCTAACCTAAATCTATTATGGAGAAGGCTTATATATTGTTGTCCAATAAACACATGTTAATTTAGTTTTATCGAATCTAACCTAAATCTATTATGGAGAAGGCTTATATATTGTTGTCCAATAAACACATGTTATATATATATATATATATATATATTCCCTCTGTTTCATTTTATCTGAGGTTTTAGAAAAAACATGTCTTTTTTTTAAAAAAAAATTAATTGTAATCAAAGTTAATTATTTCATTACCTAAAACAATGAGACGTGATGTTTTATTACGAATCATTAATGTACACAAGTTTTATTGGTCAAAACCAAACCAACATCATTATTGTCGACAATTACAAAACAATTTGAAGCAGAGAGAGTATATATATGTAAAAATGATAATTCGGTATGATTTATTATCAAAATAAGAAATGAGTTTTATATAGATCGTTTGAATTTTTTTTTCTATTTTCAATCTTAATTCTCAAAATAGGCTATCAATGTTGAGTGAACGATTAAACTGGAAACAAAAAGGAGACAATGGGAGGAGCCCTAGCCGTCACCAAAAAGGAGATTTTCAAGGAGACAAAAAACCTTGATTTCTCAACTACTTTCTACTAGTTTGGTCGTTTCTCTTTCAGTTTTTGCAGTTTTTTCCATTTCTCTTTTGTCTTTTTACTATTTTCTTCTCACCCTCTTTCTGAAATTCTCCTTTTTCGTTCTTTTTCCATTTTTCCATCATTCTCTTTTGGCTCTGTTTCTACGATATTTATTCTCTAGTAACACGACATAAATCTGGTCCATCTAGACTCTATTCGTACATTGCTCGGTAGTTCCATACACAGAGACAACCTTGAGCGATGTCAAGAGTCAGAGATGAAGATATTCTGAATCAAATAAGGGCTGCGGAAGTCATAAATATGGAGGATGCAGTCCTCCTATCAGACGATGAGGAAGAGCCCAAACTGATCCAAGAAAACAGTCTCAGCATGGTTGTGCGCCTACTGAACACTTCAAGCATATCAATAGATGGCTTAGTGGATGCAATACCAAGGCTGTTAAAACTGGAATCTCAAATCAATGGAAGAGTTGTGGGTCGAGACAGAGCACAATTCTTTTTCCCTGATGAAGATTTACTCAATGCCACTCTTCTTCTTAGACCATGGTATGTGAATAATTGGCTCGTAGCAGCTGATAAATGGACTTCCACGCCAGATGCAAACTACCTGGAAAGAATTCCCGTGTGGATCAAAATACAAGGTTTACCGGAACAGAAGGTTTCAGAAGGAGTAGTTCGGCAAATATTTCCCTGATGAAGATTTACTCAATGCCACTCTTCTTCTTAGACCATGGTATGTGAATAATTGGCTCGTAGCAGCTGATAAATGGACTTCCACGCCAGATGCAAACTACCTGGAAAGAATTCCCGTGTGGATCAAAATACAAGGTTTACCGGAACAGAAGGTTTCAGAAGGAGTAGTTCGGCAAATAGGACGATCTCTTGGGCACATAGAACCTGGAAAAGAGAATGTAGAACTTCACGTAAAGAACTCTACATCTATTGCACATGTTCGAGCTTATGTTTGGTTGCCGATCAATGAGCCCATCGTTTTTCAAAAACCTTTCAAGTTCAAAACAGGGAACTCTGTGGTCCTAAACTTGTCTTATGATAAGCTTAAAAGGATTTGCTTTCAAGTTCAAAACAGGGAACTCTGTGGTCCTAAACTTGTCTTATGATAAGCTTAAAAGGATTTGTTATTATTGCAAACGTCCTACTCACGACCAGTACCACTGTCCTTTTAAAAGATCTGATAAGGCTGCTTCTTCAGGGGATAAGGACAGAACTGTGTTGGAGACAGAGACACAAAAACAGAGTTCTCAGCTTGGGAAGGAACCTGTGCAAAGCCAACAACAGCCGCGTCGCACTCGGGGTAGACCAGCTAAAAAACAGATTGGAAGCTCAATGACACCAGTTGCGACGGTTTTTAACAGGTTAAAGGATAATACTCAGGCTAAGGTTTGGAGACAGAAGGAAAAGTCACTTCCAGAAACATCTGAAAAGCAGAGCACTGAAAATATTGATCGTGGGGGTTATCAACCCGACATGATCACTCTATCTTCTGGCAAAAAAGTGATTTCCCCTTACTCGGGCACACTATCATCAGGAAAGCAAGTTGTATCTCCCAACTTATTCCCTGGAGAAAGACTCTTGTCCTCTGGAAGAATCCTCGACACTAATAACACAGAGCCAAATCAGTTCAGATTCACGGCACAGGGAGACAAGGAAATCTCGTCACCTCTGACTCGCAAGAGGAAACATAGACCAAGTAAGGTTGCAAACGCAGCGAGGAAAAGACGAAAGGATATATTGGACCCACAAGGTTATGGTGATTGTATCGAGCATACTCAGGAGCCGCAGACTCCAGTTCGTTCTCTGAAAAACAGGTTCGTGGTTAACCAGAAACCACACCATTCGATATGATTACAACAGCTTGGAACTGTCAAGGATTTTTTTTTTTTTTTAAAAAAAAAGAAAAAAAAAAGTTGTTTCAAAGACTTTCGGTTACGGAGGGACCAGGCGACAATGGGAGGAGCCCTAGCCGTCACCAAAAAGGAGATTTTCGAGGAGACAAAAAACCTTGATTTCTCAACTACTTTCTACTAGTTTTGGTCGTTTTCTTTCAGTTTTTGCAGTTTTTTCCGTTTCTCTTTTGTCCTTTTACTATTTTCTTCTTTTCCCCCTTTCTGAAATTCTCCTTTTTCGCTCTTTTTCCATTTTTCCATCACTTTCTTTTGGCTCTGTTTCTACGATATTTATACTCTTACAATAAGGCATAAATCTGGTCCATCTATACTCTATTCTAACATTGCTCGGTAGTTTCCACATACAGAGACAACCTTGAGCGATGTCAAGAGACCGAGATGAAGATATTCTGAATCAGATACGGGCTGCGGAAGTAATAAATATGGAGTATGCAGTCCTCCTATCAGATGATGAGGAAGAACCCAAGCTGATCCAAGAAAACAGTCTCAGTATGGTTGTGCGCTTACTGAACACTTCAAGCATATCAATAGATGGCTTAGTGGATGCAATACCAAGGCTGTTAAAATTGGAATCAAAAATCAATGGAAGAGTTGTGGGTCGAGACAGAGCGCAATTCTTTTTCCCTGATGAAGACCTACTCAATGCCACTCTTCTTCTTAGACCATGGTATGTGAATAATTGGCTCGTAGCAGCTGATAAATGGACTTCCACGCCGAATGCAAATTACCTAGAAAGAATCCCCGTGTGGATCAAAATACAAGGTTTACCGGAACAGAAGGTTTCAGACGGAGTAGTTCGTTAGGAAGTACCCTGACAGTTCGACACCTAAAAGGGTTAGGAAGTACCCTGACAGTTCGACACCTAAGGGACATATCTAGTCAATATGGTCCCCAGGTATACTTTCTAATGGAGACTAAACAACGGAAAGAATATATGGACACAATTTGCAAAGATTTAAAGTGTCACAGCTTATTTACGGTCGAACCAGTAGGAGCAAGTGGGGGATTATGTCTGCTATGGAAGGAGGAAGTAGGGGTAGACATTCTTTTATGGACACAATTTGCAAAGATTTAAAGTGTCACAGCTTATTTACGGTCGAACCAGTAGGAGCAAGTGGGGGATTATGTCTGCTATGGAAGGAGGAAGTAGGGGTAGACATTCTTTCTTCAAGTGATCGCTGGATATTATGTCTGCTATGGAAGGAGGAAGTAGGGGTAGACATTCTTTCTTCAAGTGATCGCTGGATAGACGCTCGTATAACTTGGCAGGACAAAAAATTTCATTTCACTGGCATATATGGAGACCCAGTTGTGGCTGAGAGAGAAAAGGTTTGGAACGATATCATCACAATGGGTGAACACAGAGATGAGTCTTGGATTATGATGGGTGACTTCAATGAACTCTATAGTAATGAAGATAAACGAGGTGGACGGGCACGTTCTGAGGCTTCTTTCATACCTTTTAGAACGATGCTCACCAAATGTGGTCTTTTGGAACTTCCCTTTGAAGGTAATCCATACTCATGGTTCGGTCATAGATACAATGAGCTCATTCATTGCAAACTGGACAGAGTGGTGAGCAATGCCAATTGGTTTATTCAGTATCCTTCAGCAATTTCCTATTATCTTCCGCGAATAGGCTCGGATCATAGCCCTATTTTAACTAAATTTGATGGGGAGGATCACAAAAGGAAGGGCCAATTCCGGTTTGATTCTAGATGGTTGCAAAAAGAAGTTTTTTCTGATACTGTTATGCAAGGCTGGCAGATCAATTCTCAAGAGTCGATAGATATTATATCCCGAATTCGCAACTGCCGATCTGCCATAGCTTCATGGAAGAGGAACAAGCCGTTCAATTCTCAGGTCCAAATTCGTGATCTAAAGTACAAGATCGACGCTTTGACCCACCAAGACAACTTCTGTATGGACAAATACGCAAACTTAAAAGCTCAACTCACAACCGCCTATAATGAAGAGGAAGCTTTTTGGAAAAATCGGAGTCGAACACAACCGCCTATAATGAAGAGGAAGCTTTTTGGAAAAATCGGAGTCGAATTCAATGGCTGCAGCAAGGTGACAGAAACTCCAAGTTTTTTCATGCTGCAGTGAGACAGAAAAGAGCACAGAACTATATCCGCAGCCTCACGAAAGAAAACACAGGACAAATCTTATATGATGATCGAGAGATGGGCGAATTAGCGTGCTCTTTCTTCTCATCTCTTTTCACTTCGGAATTAAGATACACTTCATCTGTTAGAACGACGGACATGTTTGTTAATGTGAATCCAAAAATCACCGAGGAGCAGAATAACAAGCTGCTAGCAGAGGTCACGCCTAATGAGGTTAAAAATGCTGTCTTCAGTATGAGCCCAAATAAATGTGCTGGACCGGACGGATTCTCGGGTAGTTTTTATCAGAGCCAATGGAACACAATAGGACCGGATATCTGCAACTTAGTGAAAGAGTTCCTGGACACAGGCAGCTTTGATAATCGGCTCAATGAAACATCGATTTGCTTGATACCAAAGAAACAGAGACCTTCGCTTTTAAAAGACTTTCGACCAATAAGTCTCTGCAACTTTGTGTATAAGATCATATCAAAGGTTCTCGCGTCAAGACTGAAAACTGTTCTACCTCATTTAATATCTGAAACACAAGCTGCATTTGTTGAGGGTAGACTTATTTCAGATAATATCCTATTGGCACATGAAATTCTTCATAGCATGAAGGTGAACAAAGACTTATGTGCATCCACTGCAGTATCTTTTGGTGTCCTCATTAATGGACAAAGATATGGAAATTTTTCACCGTCGCGAGGACTACGTCAAGGAGACCCTCTTTCTCCTTTTTTATTTATCCTTTGCACAGAGGTGTTGATCATGCGACTTAATAATCAAGCATCGGAACGCCAATTTTCTGGGCTTCAAATTACGTCCTCAAGCATCGGAACGCCAATTTTCTGGGCTTCAAATTACGTCCTCAGCTCCGCCCCTCTCGCATCTTCTATTCGCGGACGATAGTCTCTTTTTTAGTTCAATCGAAGAACAGCAGCTGTACACACTCAAACGAATTCTCGCAGACTATGAAGAGGCCTCAGGTCAAAAGGTAAATCTTGAGAAGTCAAGTCTAATTTTCAGTCCAAAGGTTCCACCGGATCTGAAGGAAAGAACTAAAGAAATTCTGGGTATTACGCAAGAGGGTGGTAACGGAGTGTATCTAGGTATGCCGGAAACGTTCTTGGGTTCGAAAACAGAAACTTTGCGTTTCTTAAAGGAAAGAATTCAAACTCGGATAGGCTCATGGAAGAACAAATACCTCTCACATGGAGGTAAGGAGATTCTTCTCAAATCCATTGTCCAAGCTCTACCGACTTATGCAATGGCCTGTTACAAGCTTCCTCAAGGTCTCTTAACATCTATAACATCGGAGTTTGCTAAATTCTGGTGGAAAAATCAGGACACGGGGAATGGTATACATTGACAATCATGGGACAAATTGGCTAGACGTAAAGAAGAAGGTGGTCTCATTTCAGGCACCTTGAGGGTTTTAACTTGGCATTACTTTGTAAGCAGCTATGGAGACTTTGCACCGATCCTAACTCTTTGCTAGCGCGAGCTTTAAAAGCCAAGTATTTCCCGAGAGAACCCAATGCTTTTCAACGCCAAACTTGGACAGAGACCTTCATTTGGATGGAGAAGCATTTTGGAGAGCAAAGAGTTACTTTGTTTAGGCTTAAAAAAGGAGTTCGGAAATGGCTCTTCTATTGATCTGCTGCGCGATCCATGGATCGTTGATGCAAACCCGCGAGCTCCTCTGCTCAGACCGGCGGCTCCAGTCCCATCTGTAACGCCCCTGACTCTACCTGAGCCAGAGACGCTACAAACTCGACAATGCGGTAAGGTGTT
>CM071721.1:2733331-2744992 GCA_036630335.1 Physaria fendleri | reverse complement strand
AAGAGAGAGACGTTGAGATTTTAATTTTAATTTATTTTTTAAAAAATTTTGAGTTTTATTGGGCGTGTGGGACCCATTTCTATTATTTAATAGAGATATATTGGGTGAGGGATATAAGAGAAAGATGAGGGAGATAGTAGAATTAAAAGAGGAAAATAAGGAGAAATGAGGAATTAACCCTAAAAACTATATATAACTCGAGTTGGTTATGAATTGGTCACGGTTTGATTTTTACGATTTTTTTGTCTTTTTTGGTTTTATAAAAAATAAATCCAATAAAAACCATAAATAAGTTGATTCATTTGGTTTCCGTTTGGCTACGATTTGGTTACGATTTTTTAATGTATTTATATTTTTCAGTATATAAATTTGCATATAAATAAACTATAAATCGCCATCTCTTGTAGCTCTCCTGGTGAGTAAAGGCACATTATTGTGCAATATATGTTGGGATCAAAGCTCGAGGTTGGCCCAAAAGAGAGATGGAGAAGAAGAGTGAAGAAAAAAAAAACATGAATCAAAAGTAGATATTAAATCTTATTTTATAAACTTAATTCCAAAACCTAAATTTAAATCAAATTATAAATACGAAAATCATTTACACTATTAGCACAAATTATAAGAATAGTAATCGGTATATGTTAAATACCATTTAAATATAATTTATTATTATTAATTAATAATATAATATATTAAAAAATTTACAATTTAAAATAACACATTATAAATATATATATATCATTATAAATATATATATATATATCATTATAAATATATATATATTATTATTAATTAATAATATAATATATTAAAAAATTTACAATTTAAAATAACACATTATAAATATATATATATATTTTATCATATATATATATATATATCCAATATAAATATTCGGTTTTTTCGATTTTTAAACAAATCAAACCTCAACCAACGGTTTCGTAGAAATGATAACCAAATGAGCTTTCAATGTAAATCATAACCAACCCAAATTTTTTATTTTGGTTTTGTTCGATTCTGGTTACGGATTTTTTGCACACACCTAGCTTGAGTATTGAGGATACTTTGAATATTCAGACTTGATGCTCGCCAAAAGAGTTAGGCTAATGGCCAATCAAATAATATGTGAGTCGTTGATTCACTACTTAGGCAACAGTGAACACAAAATGCCACATTGGTAATGTGTCTCGATTTAAGAACGTCACCCCATGAAAGAATATATATTATTATTTTCCAGCAAAAATGTTTTAATTTAGAATTAGGGTATAATTTTCAAATTGGAGCTTTTAGTGCAATAGTCCCTCGAAGGCACAATGGATGCTGATAATTTGGTGGATGTGTGGCAAACCAATAACCGGATTTAACTGTGTAAATGCTTGAATTGGTATAATACCAACCTAATAAATCACCTCGTGTGAATGCACATAATTTTAAGGCCAAAACCTCCTCAACATCCTCGTCTTGAACCATCTCTTGGACCTTAGAAACGTCCCACCAGTTTTGATTTTGACTAAAAACTCTTTTAAAAGAATCTAATCTGGTGATGTAGTTTTTTCCTCGTTGGTCGTGGAATGTTGGCTTAAATCCATTGGTTCACCCATGAACATATCATTGTTCCATCACCAATATCAAATCGAAGTCCTTGGATAAGCAAATCTCGCCCGACCAATAAAGAACTCCACAAATAAAAAGATTGAGTTCCAATATTGGCATTGAGAATATTAGAAGTCCGAAAGAATCTTCCTTTTAAAACACGAGCCATCCAACTATCCGGCTCCTGGAAGATTCTTTGTATTTGTTTTCCAAGTGGGACTAGATTAAAAGCTTCGAAATCCTTAAAAACCTAAGTCCCCTTCTTTCTTCGGTATACACAAACGTTTCCATGCCAACCAATGCTTTTCTTTGTCACCATTCTCTTTACTCTACCACTATTATGTAAAGCCTCCAAATCTTCATAAAATTATTTGGGGAGCTTAAACAAATTCATACAATAGATTAGCATTGCCAGATCCACAACTTTTAATAAGATTTCTTTTCCCTCGGAGAAAGAAACTTCTTAGTCCATTCTTGCATCTTATCTTTGACTTTTTCTGAAGTATAAAGAAGTATCTCCCCTTCTTTCGTACCAAATTCCTCTTGTAAACCTAAGTTTTTTCGTCCACCTTCATATGAATTCCCAGCAAAGGTTCCGAATCATGCTTTTTGCGTTTCTGAAACTCTAGCACCAAATGTTATCAATGATTTATTCAAATTGACAGCCTGGCCATATACCACTTCATATGTATTCAATAACTTTTAATCATTTCAGCCCCTCTTATATTTGTTAGTGTAAAGAATAACGAATCATTTGTAAATAAAAGATGGCCAACTCGAGGGCTGCCTGTTCCAAATTGTAGGCCTTTAACGACATTTGTTCTTTTTCGCTTTAAAAAAATGCGAAATAACATCAACATAGAGTATAAAAGATAAGGAGATAAAGGATCACCTTGTTGTATACCCTACTTTGTAATAATATGTCCATATACATTACCATTAACTAAAACGGTATATGACACTTTTGTAAAATATTACATTATCCATCATATCCACTTTGAATCAAACTCCATTCTTATGTTAGTTTCTTCCAAAAATTCCATTCAAGTCGATAATAAGCTTTCGACACGTTTGTCTTGATAACAATATAATGTTTACCTTGTCTCTTTCTATATTTCAAAGAATGAAATATTTCATGTACCAGGAAGATATTATAAGTGATTATGCATCCACGAATAAAAGCCGCCTGATTTGGAGAAATAATCACGGCATATGTGTCGTCAGGCGATTCACCAATATTTTAGAAACAATATTGTAACTCACATTACAGAAAGAATTGATCTGAATTTTGTCATTGAGGCTGCTCCATCGGATGCGGTCTTTGGAATCAGAAAAATATTTGTATATTCTGACTAACATCCCTTGTTCTAGATTCAAAGAAACTAAACACTTTAGTGATTATAGCCTTATCAATTTTCTCCCATAAATCTTGATAAAAAAACAACTGTGAGACCATCTGGAGCAGGTGCTTTAGGTGCTTAATAAGCCTTGGTTTTTATTGAAACCCGTTGTAAACGAATTTTCAAAACACGAAACATTCTTTTTGAGTTATTTCAGGTCAGTTTGTGGCTATTTGGAATCAACAACCTCGAAGAGACAAAACAAGTGAAAAGCACTTCAAAATGAGAATTTCTCTCCAAATTATCACAAAATATATCACAAAATCTTAGTGCTGATTTGAGAATAATGTTGAGGGAAGGGAAATCAGGAGCTTATGACAAGCTGAAGGAGCACTACAAAAGAGTAAGGTCAAGCACAACTCTCATATAAGCTCTCTTGCTTGAGCAAAAGCAAAGGTCTAAGTCTGGGTAGTTTGATATACTGATTATTTTACCATTTTCTTACCATGTTTATCGGTGTTTCCAGGGTTTAATTTTCTTTTACTTTTTAATCATAACTTTTAGCTCAGAAATGGAAGAAGGGAGCCGATACTTTGAAAAGGAGAAAAAGAACATAAATCAGCACTTAGAAGACAAAGGATGCATCTGGAGGCTTCATTGCACTAGATGTAACCATGATTTGAAGGTTTTTGAAGACTCGAGATAGAATTGTGAAGACAAAGAAGGATTCGCTCGAGCTCTATAAGATTCGGTCGAGCACTCAGTAGCACAAGCGAATTGACCTCGAGCTTTGAAAAAATGGATAGATACGAGCTCATTCAAGGTCGAGAATATTCCATCAAAGTGAATAAGCGCATAAGCTTCGAGATTCGAAAGAGGATAAACACGTAGAGCTCGACCGAACTCATATGGATTCAATCGAGTGCTAGGATTTTTAGATCTATCTCGACTTTCTCATTTCCACTATAAATAGAGGCTCTCCAAGCCCTTGTATCATAACTCAGATCCACGAAATAAAAGTTCTAATAAAGGTTGTTTTTCTATAAGCAGTTTTGTTTGGTTTTTAGATTAGGAAAAAGAAGATGCTTCCTCTTAGGGCACCTTGCCCTATTAGCGAGTAGTCACTCCTCGTGGGGGTAATAGTGTTCTCTCTAGGGGTTCGAATCCCCAGAGACTATGGATTGATCGCATAAAGGAGATCATGTTTGAGAAAATCTTCATCATGTGTTGACTAATTCTTAAGGCTTTCTAGCCAACTGTCTTATGACCATAGGATACTACTTGACTCCTAGCGAAGCGGTGATTACCTGATCATGGCAGTAGAACAACTGAATTTTGGCGACGAAAGTGCTGTTTAAATAAGGTTATGAACATATCAGACCCAAAAGAGATAATGCTCCCTAGGGGGTGGTTTGGCAGTGTGACAGTCCATGGTCTCAACCTTGTAACCTTTAGGGTATGACGACTGATGACCATTAGCGTGGCTCAGTCAATATTCGAGTTCCGTGTTCTAGATAATATATTATTTAGCACCTGAATAGTTGATTAATCCATAAGAATTGGGACCCCTTAGATCAGTTCTCGAGGCCACTACATTTAGTTTATTTATTTTATTTTCGTAGATCTGGTTCCAACAAACACTTAAAAATTCCCCATAAACACTAACCTAAGCTTTAGATTTTCTAGATCAGTGTACCATATTTCCTCGTGGATCGATCGATCTATACTATAAGTGACTATCCTGTGCACTTGCGGTTAAGAGAGGGTTTTAAAATCCCAAGGGCTCTGTCCCTCATGTGAAACCTAGCGTTCGCTCATGTCTTTAGGGGAAACCCTGAACATACTTGTGACGTCAAAAGGTTACTGACTTTAATCCTAAGGTTCTTATAATGGATAAGACAAACGAAAGAGAGTTGGTTGCTGAAAGCTATCTTAACTAAAAGCAAAGTAAAACTGTTGTAAATTAACAAACTAAAGGCGTTAGGGCATATGATGATTCAAGAGATTTGGTAGCAATGATCTAACAATTATTCAGGGATTAATTAAAAACCGTATAGAACTCAAACATAAATAGTAACTATGCTAGAACATTCCCTTTTGGAATTTCCTAAACCCTAACTGGAGGATTACTCAGACATCACAAAAAAAACACAACAAATCATTGAAGAAAAACTGAACTACAATTGAAATCTCAAAAACAGGGATTCAGAATTACAGATGAATTTGTCTCCCCAAGAACAAAGAACAAAACTTAGAATAGAGTTGTAGAATAAAATCTAAGTACAAGAGGATTTGTATCTTGCTTCAAAAATCTAGAAGCTATTTATAACATAAGAGTAAAGGGTTGTCTCACGGTCAAAAGACGAGTAAGGTTCTTCTAAAATCTCACGCAAATCCGATGGGACAGAGTCCAGTCCGATCGGATCGCAAGCCTTGGGTCGGTTCTTCGAGAGACTAGTCCGGTCGGATCACTAGCAGTCCGAGTGGTCATGGATTCGAGAAACGTCCAGCTATTATCTTCAAAATCTTCCAAGTCTAGAGATTCGGGTAAGGTCGGATTGGGTGTTGTCCGACCGGACTTGGTGTGGTCTAACGGGTCTTGATTCCAAAAGTCGGCCAATTTGTGTTTCTTCTGCTTTCCACTTCCATATGACATTGTCTTGTATTTGGTCACGTTCTGTCCTAAAAAGACTCTAAAATGCACAAAAAGGATATGATATACCTGCAAATCATGGGTTAGAAATGGCAAAATCCTAGGTATATCACTTGTTTCGTCTCTCTGATGGTGTTGAGTCCAAATGCCACAAACTGACCTGAAATGACTCAAAAACGTTTTATGTTTCAAAAATATGTTTAAAACGGGTTATGAATCAGTAACAACTGAGGCCTATCACTTTCTCTGTCAGCCAAAGAGATTGAGAAAAGTTTGCACTTCAGAAAGTCTTTAGGCACTCGATTTGCTCTAGTTGTGCTACAAATTTCTTCAAAATTCTCAACATGCTCCATTGGGTTTTCAACTGGTAAGCTGTGGAACATGTGTTATTGCTTCACATATGCAATTAATTGATGCCCCAGCTCGTAGTCTGGCCTATTTAGGGGTGGTTGGCAAATTGCTGCCCTTTTTCTGATAGAAATTGTGAGGCACTCCGAAATCTCCACTTGGTCATCCTCCTTGACCATTCCTTGCCTCTTATTATACTCTTAGCAATCTTATCTCCTCCATAAGTTGCTCTATGGTTGGTTTTGCAGCAGCTGCATCAGCATTGTTTTGTTGATCTTCCATCTATGTCCTTCTTGCTTAAACCCTTGCTCTATTTGTTCTCTCGAGTTCTGCTAATTTGTTGTTTGAAGGTTGCAAAAGGTTTTTGTTTAGATAATTTTCTTTATAATGTTTTTTAATTATATATAATATTACACAACATAGAGTTTTATAGCTATTATATGAGGAAATGTGTTTAATACTATTATAATTGTTTTAAAATGTGCAACCGATAATAAAAATATGAAAAATGCAAATACGCAACGACATTACTCTTAAGATCTTAGATGTGGTTTTTTTGTGGTAAAAATAATTAAATGAATTTTATTCTCATGTGTAAACAAACTTATAAGAAGTTATGATTGGTGGAAGCGTGTGATGGAGTTAACGCAACCATGGACTAAATGTTGTTATAATCATCCACTAATTGTTTATGTTGTTCTAATCATCCAATAATCATCCACTAAATGGTGTTCTAATCATCCACTAATTTTTTATGGTTAGTTTGTTGTTTGAAGATTTCATGCTCCTTTTCTGCATCCAGTAAACTAAAATACATGAAACTAAAACGAAATCTTAGACTAGAAATTACCTTAATAAACTCAGGAAGTACGCGTTGATCCCAACAAAAGCGCCAAAAACTTTATTTCACTCTTGTTTTACCCCAACTAAATACCGCAAGTGCACGGTGCTTCACCATACTACTTGAGGATCGATACCAAAGAGATCAAAGTACTCTGTGTTTCTTAGTTCCTATAAGACAATACATACTAAATAACGAATGCTGGTTTTTTAAATACTATTTGATAAAAAGGTTAAGTGATGGAGAATTCTAGGGACTATTGTCATTAAGACTAGACAACCATACAAGATTCATATGACTATCATTTCTAGAACTCAAGCACTTCATAATTGTATTGATACAAGAGGATTCTTATCAAGAGTCACTGTCTAACATCCCGTCTTGGCCATTGTATATCGCCAGATCCTTATCAGGGACGTAAACCTTGACATCCCGTCTCAGCGTGATATTAGTAAAGCATTATTGCACAAGTTTGATATGTTCACAACCCTTAGTGTAGCTGAAATCAATACCGTTTCATTTTTGGGTCTTACATGATTCTAGATATACGATCGAGTTTCCAATCAAATGCATGCTAGGCTTGGTATTGGGCCAGCAGTATGGATCATCGCCAGAGATAGCCACAAGGGCACGATTGACCTAGATTGATATAACCAAGGATAATGAGGTTGCATAGATAGAGAAATAAAAAAGTGTTATATTCCGCCTTTCAGATGCATGTGAGACTCGATTTTGGGCTAGCAATACAGGTCATCACCATAGATAACCACAAGGAAAATGTCAACGATCCAATCTAGAATCACGCAGCATAGATTGGGAAATGCAATTGTTCTACCTCTCTAACCATCCCACGTAGACGATCAAGTCTTAGATAAAATGATAGATTTGCTCCATATAAATCGAATATAATTATTTAGTTGCTGGATAGTGTTGATTGGACAAACCAAACAATCATGGATCCACTCTCAAGACTCTTCGGCTTTATATGAGGGAGGTGGTTGTGGGGTCATATGAACCATCGATATATGTTCAACCGATGCCAGTCTAGGTGGTCTTACATGAAAAAGAGACAATGCTTGGGGAGAAACCCTAATCTAGCAACAAAATAAAAAATAGAAAGAGAGAGTAGAAGTGGAGGACCTAGAATCTTATTTTTATCTAGCCATTAGAATATACAAACCCTTCGAAGAACCCCAACACTCATCTTCAGGATTACTCAGACATAGAAAAATTAAAATCATAATTTTATTGAAAAGAATTTCAAATAGAAAAGAGAGATGTGTGATGCTTCTCTTTTGTGCGTAGGGTTTACTTTATGTAGGCTACAGAGAAATTAGGTTAAATATTAGGTTTAAAGGTTTCAAAACAAGAAATGACAGAATTGCCCTTAACAAGAAAAGGCAAATTCATATGGTTTAAAGATGGGTCGTTTCAAAACAAGAAATGACAGAATTGCCCTTAACAAGAAAAGGCAAATTCATATGGTTTAAAGATGGGTCAAGGAACATGTGCTAAGGCCAAAAGGAATATCATGTAATATTAATCAAGTTCTCTGATTGAAAATATGCAGTTGGAGAATGAAGGGGTTCATTGATATACTAAACCAACATGGACGAATCAGACAGAAAATTACCAAGTTGAGAATGAAGGGGTTCATTGATATACTGATATTTTTACCATTTTCTAACCCTGATTTCCGATGTTTCTAGGATGGTTTTGTTTTCTTTTATTTATTTATCAGGAATTTTAATCTAGAAACGAAGGAAGGGAGCTAATGATTCAAAAAAGAGGAAAATACATGAAATCCGTTCTTAAAAGACAAAGGATGCAGTTGGAGGCTTCACTGCACCAGATGTAACCAAGTCTTAGAGATTTCTAAAGACCCAAAACGATCGAAGACATTTTCGACAGGGCCAATTTAGATTTTGCAGTTCAGTCTGGATTCACTCGAGCCCTATGGATTCGCTCGAGCTCATGAAGGACGGGCGAATTAGCCTCGAGCGCTGAAGAGAAGTAGATAGACTCGAGCCAACTCAATATGTGAATATTCCCCAGAGTGGATAAGCACGAAAAGTTCGAGATCTAAGGGTCATAGAAGATAAGCATGAAGAGCTCGAGCGAACCCAAGTGGATTCACTCGAGCGCTAAGGAATATTAGATCTTTCTCGAATTTCTCTCCTCCACTATAAATAGGGGCTCCCTGAACAATTTGTATTCATTCAGTTCCGAAATTAAAAAAAAAGTTCTAATAAAAGTTAGCTTTCTTTTAAAGTTTTAGTTAGCCTCTAGGGATGAGGAAGATGCTTTCTTTTAGGGTTTCGAACCCTATGAGCTAGTAGTTTCCTAGTAGATGTATTAGGGTTCTGATCCTAAGGGAATATCCCTACGGAATATGGATCTGTCGAAAATAGGTTAGATGCTGAGAAAATCTCCATCTATAACTAGTCGTAATATTGGATCTGATCTGAACAGTTAGATTCTGATTCCAGGATTTTGAAAGATCGATGATTACCAATCTGTTATAGAAGGGAAACTGAACTTTGGGCATAGAAGTGTTGTTCAAATAAGATTGTGAACATATCGAGCTTGATCGAATTGATGCTCTCTAGGGTGGTGGTCAAAATGGTCATTAATCCACCACGTCAGCCGATGGGATTTGACCTTGCAAACCCTAGAGTATGATGGTTGCGACCATACGCCAAGGCGTAGTCACACGTCAGCCGATGGGATTTGACCTTGCAAACCCTAGAGTATGATGGTTGCGACCATACGCCAAGGCGTAGTCAAAATTCGTGCCTGAGTTCTTGATCAGAATAGATTAGAATCTGAATAGTCGAGATATTCATAGATTCTAGGTCCCTTAGGTTAATTCCCGAGACCTCTGCGTTTAGTTTTATTTTATTTAATTTTTTTTTAATCTGAATCAACCATTCAACCCCAAAAAACCCCATTGTCGTACTAGCGGGAAAGAGGAAGAGTATAGTGTCGAGTACCAGAGTTTCTCGTGGACCAATCCCTAACTAAGTTCAAGTGATTATACTTGTGTAGTTGCGGTAAAGAAAGGATTAAACTCTCAAATCTACTTTCTAATATTCTTAGGTGAAACCTGAAAAACCTAATTCGGGTCTATCACTCATGCTGAAAAATCTCTATATAAGTCCGACCATAGTGCTACGACCATTTGATCTCTAAGACTACAATAATCCAAAAAAAGTGCGAAGAAAAGAAAACGATCATAAAAAACTAAAGAAAATGAAACTTAATTCAGATAAAAAAACAGAAAAAAATATCAAAAATTAATTGATTTGGAAAACAAAAGATATAAAAACTTGTTTCCGTGAAAAAAAAAAAAAAAAACTTGTTTTATGTATTAAAAATGTTAATAGGAAAAATTATTATTGTTTTGTACCACAGACTACATTTTTGATGAATAAAGTCAAGATTTATCTCAAAAAAGAAAACAACAAATGCGAACATTTGAATAAATTAAAATGGATTCAGTGCTTTTAGGAAGTGGTCAAGTGGATAGTGATCACTATCATCCCACGTTTCATACACGCTTGCGAGTATTTTATTTTTTATTTTTTTTCCTGATCAGTTCGGTCCAGTTCCACTACTAAGAACACAATGCACAAGTTTTAAAACATTTGCTTTTAATTTCAACCTTAAATTACATCGGTCAAAGGAGTCCACCCAAACTCCATAATTAGACTTTACTAAAAACAATTTGAGGTTATCAACGTGAGTCGTGAGGTATAACAAAAATAGATTTTGACTAATCTGGCTGGCTATAAATATGAGTTTTCCAAGAAGCCAAACTCGTCAACTCCTCTCTTTTAAAGTAGCTCCCTTCTCTGAAAGAATATATCTCAAAAATGGTAAAAGTCTCCGCCTTTCTCACGATAGCTCTTCTCCTTTGCTCCACCTTAATGTGCACTTCCCGTCCCGACCCGGCCACATTAGTCACTATCACGACATCCGCCTATCCATGTAACATGGTTAGTCTGAGCAACATGCTACGACTCTATTTTCATACATACCAAAAAACTTCCTTGTTACATTTGAATTTATCAGACATATGCTTCATAAGTTTTTACAGATGTATTTCGAATAATTGTAACGTAACTTATGATAAATTTGGTAGGAGAAGAAGATAGAAGGAAGATTAGATGATGTGGCAGAAGATAACTGTGGTGCCGACGATGAAGATTGCTTAATGAGAAGATCTTTGGTCGCTCACACTGATTACATTTATACCCAGAAGAAGAACAAGAATCTTTGACTTTCACTTATTTATTTCTTGAAAACTTTTCTTTTTTGTTAAGAGTATAAACATCAATACATCATTGTAAGATAAAAAGGTTCAAGTTTACAATTGTTAACAAATTGCTTTACCTATCTAAAATTTTTCCCAAGAAACAAAAAATGAAATAATATCATGCAAACGAAAACATTTGATCTAGATCGAGTCCTGCCACAAGGCATGTGAAGCTATACTTTATGTCACGTTATAATTGGCCACGTTAATTTTATCTCTTGAGTCATTTTTTCTTGTGAATGAATAAATTTTATTCAACAAAAAAAACCGATTGAAGATGGGAAAATGCTGCACTTTAACGAGATTGATCGAAACTTCAAGACACATATAAATGTGAGGGTAAAGAATAGAGGAAAATTGAATAATTGGAGATATTGGAGATATCTTAGATAAGGAAAAGTCCTTCCTTGAAGTTAAAAGAGATTAAGTGCTATGAATGTGGAGGGTTTGGACACATCAAGGCTCAGTGTGTAAAAGTTTCAAGGAAAGAAAAATCAATAACCACTGAAAGTGACAACGATACTACCGTTGACGACAGCGATTCTGACGATGAAGATAGTGGAATGGT
>CM071721.1:2670391-2696649 GCA_036630335.1 Physaria fendleri | reverse complement strand
GGCGGATAGATCACAGTTTGATCTACTTCGAGAAACCAAAGCCTCCGCGGAGGCAATCGTCGCAAAGATGCTTTCCATCAAGCAACAAGGAACCCCTAAATCCGAGAATCGCGAACTTCTCACTCAAATGTTTCTCAATTTCATCAATCTGCGCCAAGCGAATCGTGCTATTCTTATAGAAGAAGAGAAAGTGAAAACTGAGACAGAGTTAGCAAAATCTCCGGTGGATTTCACGACATTGCTGCTTCACAATCTCATGTATGAGAAGAGTCATTACCTCAAAGCTAATAAAGCTAATAGAGATTTCAAATCCAGTTATCCCAATATAGATCTTATATCTGAACAAGAATTCTTCAGCGACGCTCCTGAAGCAGTCAAGTCTCAAACTCTGTCAAATGATAGTTCTCATGATTTGATGCTTAAAAGACTCAATTTTGAGCTCCATCAGGTAATTTTGTTTCAAAGTTGATGTTTTAGGTTTTTGTAGGAGATTTTGATTCAAAAAAAAATTGGCTGCTTAAGCTTTACACGTCTTTTAATTCAGTTTTGATGCTTAAGATACTCAATTTTGAGCACCATCATCCCTGGCTTGAATTGGTCAGCCATGTCCAGGTTTTAGATTTTGTATTTGTTTTGGTTCAAAGGTGACTGAATGTTTAAGGTTTTATACACAGAGGAAAGAACTATGCAAGCTTAGAGCAAAGTTGGAACAGCGTAAGAAAAGTTTGCTGGAAAGTAACGCAGAGCGTAACAAGTTTCTGTCAAGTCTTCCATTGCATCTCAAATCTCTAAAGAAAGCATCTTTGCCAGTACAGAGCCAGTTGACATTGGCGAATCCAAAGACACTGAAATATCATAATCTTGCTGAGCTTCTTCCTCTGCCACTTTATGTTATATATTCAAAGTTCATGGCACGAAAGGAAGCTTTTGAAGAGAATATCAACCTCGAGGTATCTGGGAGCCTTGCGGCTGCTCAAACTTATGCACGGCAGCAAGCAGAACAGATCTCAGGTTAGACATTTTGAAACCTTTAGTTGAAAGAGTGCTTATTTGCTTTTTAAAATGCCATTCAATGTTACAGAGAGTCTAAGAGTGGAAGACAATGATGAAGATTGTGATGATAAAAGGCAAAGGAAACGACCCAAGAAAGAGGGTCCTGATGAGGGAGGACTATATCAAATGCACCCTCTTAAGGTTCTCCTTCATGTATATGATGATGAGATTCAAGACCCAAAATCGAATCGACCTGTCGTGCTGAAATTCGAATACTTGTTGAAGTTGAATGTTGTATGCTGCGCCATTGAAGAGGCTCAGGATGGACATGAGAAAAACATACTATGCAACTTATTTCCAGAAGATACCGGACTTGAGCCTCCTCATCAGGTATATAATTATCCTAATGATCTCTATTTTGATCACATTCATCGATCCTCACTTTCTTTTGTTGGTTTGTTACCAGTCAGCCAAGCTCATTCTTGGCAATGATAATTTATTTGATGAGAGCAGAACGTCGAGGCCATATAAGTGGGCACAACATTTGGCGGGGATTGAGATTTTACCTGATATGTCACAATTTTATAGTGACAAGGATACTCAGAAGAGTGATACAGCTAAAGACTATGTTTCTGCGCCTGATCACCGCAATGTGTATGATTAAAGTTTTGGGTGCAACTGATTTCGATTCTTGGAATGCCCCATTGACTATTTTTCTTGGGAGACGTATGGTCCAAAATCCTAATGGCAGCTCAAAACAACTCCACGTAATAATGTGCGGAGTCTATGGTTTCTGATTTGTCTTGATCCAAATTACGTAGTTGTGGGACAGGAAAGCTGATTCAGGAATAATAAACAGACTCAAAGCAGAGGCCGATGCAGGATCAGAACATAAACAGGCCACAACAGAGCACGACTCACCAAGACTCTTGCTATGTGGATGCATCGTGGGTCAGCCCAACAGAGGACATAGGAATAGGATGGATCCTCAAAAACAATGAGGGTAGAATAATCCTACAAAGATCAGGACCGTTTCACCAGACCAACTCATCAAGAGATGCAAAAGCTTTGCCAAGTTTGAAGCATGTTCCATAATTAGTAGCTTAAACTACAGAGGGGTATGCTTCTACTCAGACTCCGCAGAGATAACCATGGCCATTCATACTACCATTAGAGCCTTTAAGAACAAGAACACTCAAACATACTCCCCCGTATCCAATATCCCACTTCTTCTAAACGCAAGATACTCATTCCAAAGGATACCGAGAAGACTCAATACAATTGCAGACGATCTTGTAAAGTCAGGTAGAATCTCTCGATCAAATTTTACAGTACGTTGGTTGTAATAAATTCGAAACCAATGTACAAACTATTATTAATATTATTAATAAAGTATATTAGCGCAAAAGAAAAAAGACTTTAATACTGGAGCCCTGCACACTGGTGTACCTTAATGTAAAAGATTCATCAATGCTAAAGATTTAAGATAATGAACATATTACAATTTCTGACGTTATCCAGAGGAAACCATATTTTCTAGAAAGTTCCATTCATAATTCCAACTCAAAAGAAAAATAGTGACTAGAGCTTCTGTGTCTGAATTTCCAAAATCTTGTTGGGGAGATGAAGATCCCAGTCCATGAGCATTTGAGTTTGAAAAATGCTACGTAAGCTTCATTCATCTGTTCTGCCTACGTTTGCGAAAATGTCTGAGGATAAAACTGTCTGCATACAGCGGATACTTCTTTTTTATCAACCCTTTTATGCATTTCCAATACGAAAAGTCAACTACTTCTCCATTTCTTTGAACTATAAACATACATCGAGAGTTCTCAAATTCTGGATGATACCCAACCTACAACCACGTACCAATGTAAATCAAGATACAATTAGTGAATGTGCATTTCGAAATAAATCTGTTCTTCCCATTTCATCTCTATCAATCTTTGCCAAGACAAGAACAGATTGAAAGTGCAAACAAAACAATCCAAACTCAACATATAAACCAACGCCGAGTTGTCCGGGACAAAAGCAAAGTCAAATCAATTGTCAGGATAAACATTATACATATAAACCAACGCCGAGTTGTCCGGGACAAAAGCAAAGTCAAATCAATTGTCAGGATAAACATTATTAGAAGCAATATGTCCACTTGGTACACCAAATCTCAAAAGCATAAACTACATACCATGATATAGTCTATTCCACATCCGATCTTCTTCTCAAACTCAGGGTGATAAGGTAGCAACATCTCAACAATCATTTTTTCGTGCTCGGGGCTTAGCCTATCTTGGTTTGCATATCTGCAATTCCAAATACCAATCACAGATACCAATGAATTATATAACATAAAAGAGAGACCCTTATAAGCAAGAGCATCACAACCTTCAAATATGAGTTGGGCATTTAACATCTTATCCACTGAATGAAATCAAAATGCTTATGGTTCATGCGGGGACTCAGAATTAGAAGTAGCGCCAATACATAATCATATCAACCAAAAACCAACTCAATCGGAGCAACAACTCTTTATATTCCTCAATTAGACTGTAAACTTTTGCAATTATCAGAGCTTATCATCTCAGAAGAAGTATAAAACCAAATTTCAAAGTTGTAAAGAGCTCCCGTGTAGATCATATAGACCAGTTAACAACAAACAGACCAAAAAGAGCTTGTTAAATTCACCATCTAGGTATGAAATATTGCAACCGATTACGCAGCAGTGACTGATATTGATCATAAGAAATTGAGATACAAAAACGTACTTTCCAGAGTGAAGAATCATCCTAACGAAGCCAACAAGAGGAACAGTAACCTCAAGGATTTTATCTTCCCAATCGACGAACTCATCACCTTCATGGCTCTCTTCCTCATCGGAGCTTTCCTCCGAAGAAATACGCGGCCGGCCAAGTAAGTTAGAGCCGTATGACTCCGTGCTACTAACCCTAGAGCCGTCAGATTCCGTTCGCAAGGCGCGACCTCGAGGCCTGAGGGACGTTGAGTCACCACGCGGGAAGTACAAACAGAGACGTGAAGAAGAATAAGAAAAAGAGAAGATGTAAGCTCCACAGCGGAAGCACGGTGGCAACGACCATGAAATGGAAGCCAAGCTCATGGCCGTACGATTTATGGAACTAGAGAGAGAGAGTGAGAGAGAAAGAGGCAGAGCTAAACGGTTACATTATCCATTCGCAGAGTCGGAACCGTGGAAAGCTTGCGACCAGAGAGAATGGGCGGATGGAGAGGAACGTCTTTTTTTGGGCCTTTATTGGACCTTAGCAGGTTCAATCAATTTTTCCTTTTTTTGCTCTATCCGTTTTATAATTTACGTGGACCATCCACGTAACTTCATCACCTTTGGTTTACGGCTCTATCCGTTTTATAATTTACGTGGACCATCCACGTAACTTCATCACCTTTGGTTTACGATAACACTGTCAGAGCTGGCATAACGTGAGCAAAAAAAAAGAGCAAAATGGCCATTGTTTTACGCGGAGGAGGCATAGCCGGAGGAGGATTTCTTCAGCATCGTCGTGATGTTTCATCGGTCATCACAAAGAAAATCTCATACGTTAGAGCCGCACAAGGAGGGATCAATCAAAGTCCAACAGTTACTGTTGAACGTCCCACATGGCTACCTGGCCTCGACCCTCCTCCTTATCTCGATGGAAAGTGAGTTCCTTGTTGTCTCCTTATTTATTTTGGTTTTCCAATTTATTTTGGTTTTCCAAAAAAAAAAAAAAAAAAACTATCTTTTTTGTGTTCTTGAACAAAGGTTAGCTGGAGATTACGGATTTGACCCACTCGGGCTAGGAGAAGATCCGGAAAGCTTGAAATGGTATGTTCAAGCAGAGCTTGTTCATTCTCGTTTTGCCATGCTCGGTGTTGCAGGAATACTCTTCACCGATGTAATTCCTAACTTTCATCACTTCCTCAAGTTTTTTGATATTGTTTAAAAATGTCCCAAAATATGGACAACAACTTAACTTAGAGCTTTGGTTTGGTTTGGTTGCATTAGCTTCTTCGGACCACAGGCATTCGTAATTTACCCGTTTGGTATGAAGCTGGAGCTGTCAATTTTGATTTTGCTAGCACCGTAATTTACCCGTTTGGTATGAAGCTGGAGCTGTCAATTTTGATTTTGCTAGCACAAAAACACTCATAGCTGTACAGTTTCTACTTATGGGGTAATGGATCAATTCATTATTTCTGTCTAACTCTTATCTTTTATAGTTAACCAACAAAAATTGATTCACTTTTGTTATCTTCACAGGTTTGCTGAGACTAAAAGGTATATGGATTTTGTGTCTCCGGGATCTCAAGCCAAAGAAGAATCTTTCTTTTTTGGAATTGAAGCAGCACTAGAAGGGCTCGAGCCTGGATATCCCGGAGGACCTCTTTTGAACCCATTAGGTCTGGCTAAGGATATTGAAAATGCTCAGGACTGGAAGCTTAAGGAGATCAAGAACGGTAATATACTCATCTATAGCTATGCTTCTGTCCTCATAAATTCTCTATGCGTAACATTGATTGATTGGTCTTTAACAGGACGTTTAGCAATGATAGCAATGCTCGGGTTCTTCGTTCAAGCCTCTGTGACTCACACTGGCCCTATTGATAATCTATAGCAATGCTCGGGTTCTTCGTTCAAGCCTCTGTGACTCACACTGGCCCTATTGATAATCTTGTCGAGCATCTTTCTAATCCATGGCATAAGACCATCATTCAAACCCTTTTCACCTCTACTTCTTAGGTACTCAACGAGTACACCAATACCTTTATTTCATGTTTTGTTTTGGTCTGCAAACATTCGTCACCAAAATCATCTTATGCCTTGAAATCATGAACTTTAACGAGGACAATGTATTAGGAAACGCTATACCTGAAATATTTTTGACCAAAACCATTGTATAGAATGCAATGAGTACTCTGCTTCATATTCCAAGCTTTGGTGTTTTCTTAACTGTAATACTTAAGGGAGTGCGACGATGAGGGAGCTAAGGAGTTTTGGTGCTCTGTATTAGAGGAAATCTCCATTAAAGATTTCAGAGCAAAGAAGAAAAAGCTAGAACGAAACAAAATTTTAATAAACAAAGGATTTCATTAAAGATACGTGTAATGTTCGCTCGTCATTTACAGACCACTCACTATTTCCATCCTTGCACTAATCAAAAAGTTATGAAAAGAAATAACAGCCTGGCAAGGAAAAAAAAGTAAAAGAACTAACTTAATTTTAAAATAGAAAAGAAACAATTAACAAAAAAAATGGGATTCCTCAAGGTCTAGTGCAATCGTTGTATTGTATCGTAGACATAATAATTTATATATATATATATATATTACACAGACGTATATTTATCGACTCAAGTAAATTAAAAACCACCGACAATGCTTTTTCTCTCCTTCGGGCAGGAACCGACAACCCAAAATGCTGACGGTTGAGCTGTAAATAACAGTACTCTACACTACATGTTTGGGCGACCAACACACTACATGTTTGGGCGACCAACAGTGTTTTCTTTTTCCTTTGTCTGGTGGGTCAAACTGTTGTGACGGTGCAATTCTTGGTGATTACAATATGCTTACCAAGATTCTTGTGTTCGAAGTTGATGTCACACTCGATTTTCTTGTTGAACTTTGGCTGCACTAATTTCCCCAACACGTAAGCTCTTGATCGCACAACGAAACTGAGGGTCATAGGAACCGGCGCGGGAGGTGCAGGTGGATCAGGAATAACAACGGGAGCTCCTTTTTTCTTCTTGGGTTTGGGAAGTGGAGCTGGAGGCGCTGGTGGAAGTAATGTCGAACCACTTCCATATAGTGGAATCTTCTCTCCGGTCACATGCACAACCGCTGTTCTCTCGCTCTTCCTTGGCTGATAAAATTTCTTAATCTGCATTTCACAATCAAGATCCATAAATCAGTACCCAGATTTCATACCAAAAAGACTGAATCCTTTATTTAACTCTCATAATTTTTTTATATACTAGTGTTGATTTCTTTGAACAAAAGAAATTCAAGTGTGAAACTTACGGATCCAGAACCGATTTTGATCTGAGAGAAACTAAGATCAATAGGAGTTGAAGTAACATGAACACCAAAGAACGTTCCAGTATTTTTATACAACATTCTCAGAGTCGCGTTCATCGTGATCATATCAGTTCCTACACCACCAGCATCTTGACCAGCCTGGACTTTGAGCGTCTCAAACGTTATACTCTGCCAAATTTCATCACCAAAAACCCCCCAAATTACACATCTAATTTACTAAAGAACACAACATATCAGATCTAACAAAATTGGAAATTTAAAGATCTTGATTTAGACTTCGAATCAAAGATCTAAAAATATCTGCTAGATTCAAGCTCCGAATTAAAGTATAAATTAGAGCAAGAAACAAAAAAATACCGGAAATCAACATTTAACGATCTGAAAAAAATTAAAGATCTACTATAAAACTGTAGCAAAATTTCAAAGAATCGAGCTCAAAAATAAGCTGCAAGAATTCGAAACTAACCTTGACAGTGATCTTAGGTTTCTGAGGTTTAGCAGCAGCATAGAGGATCAAAGAGAAGAAACCAAAGAGAATAAAAAATCCAACGATAAAAGCCAAAACGTAGCACCGACGAGGAACACCACCGTCTCTATCACCATCATCTAACAAACCTTCTTCTTCAATGACGGCGCACTCTTTCCACTGCTTCTCTCCTTTGCGTTTCGAACCGTCGTTAGGGTTGACTTTTCTAGATCCAGGCTTTAGAGAACCAGAGAATCGAGTAGAAGATGATTCACGCGAGTGACGACCCATAGATGAGTGAGAATGCGGGGGAGATCCCATCGGACTTAGTACAGGAGTTGAATGAAAAGATGTAGCGGTTTTTTCCCCATCGTGAGAGTCGCGAGATGGTGACTGAACGTAGTAGACTGGTCGATTCCCCATCGTGAGAGTCGCGAGATGGTGACTGAACGTAGTAGACTGGTCGACGAGGAGATCTGGCTGGTGAAGATGCTGCGATGCTTGTTACCTCCGAATCGGTTTTTGTGTGCATTTTTTTCCGATTTGGGAAGGTGAAACAGCACGAAGCTTTCTTTCTGTTTTTTCTCTGAACTCTGAAAATGGAGAGGAAAGTGAAATGTTAAACGTTGAGTTTACTCAACTGTCTGGATTTTGAAGGCTATACCGACGGTCTCGTTAATTTACCCAAACGCGTTTGTCATTAATCATTATACAATTATTACTAGCGCTACACTCAAATAATTCTTTTTTTTCTTTAAAATTCACGTCACTCTTAATACTGGATTATTGTTTTTTTTTTTTATTTGTAGTCTAAGCATTGTCATTACTTGAGAAAGATTTTACAGAGGCATATAGTTTTGGATTACAGAAGCAAAGATGAAATTATACTTATTAGAGTTTCAGAGTTTAGGAGGAAGAAGCTAAGTTGGAAGAGTGATGAGTGTTGGTACAGTTTCTGTTTCAGTGGTTTCAATCATGATTCGGCTTAACCTTAACTTTATTTGTTAGTCACTTAATCCGGTTATGTTCTTCTGGTTATTTAGGGGTTTATTCAACTCCCTTAATTTGTGTATAAATACGCTAACCCTTGTACATTGTAAACTAACACACACACATTCTTTTCGAATAAGAGTTCTTTACTTTTCACTCAAGTTTATCTTTTCTCTCTTGTTCAAAAGTAATATGGTATCAGAGCGCTGAGAAATTGAATTCTCAGTTGCGATCTTGTGTTCTTTTCGCTGTGGCTCGTGGTTTCTTCTCGGAGAAGTTTCGTCATCTTCGAGAGAAAGAATCGCAGAGGAGCTCTAGCTTCGTCTTCAAAGCAATCAAAATCAAAGACAAAACCGAGTAGTATTATCTCGGATACAGATTCAGATGATCATCAAGATCAAGAAGATGATCATCAAGATCAAGAAGATGATCTCAAAGGTATGAATAATTCTCCATACTTTCTCAGTAGCGGAGATAGTCCCGGTTCCACCATCATCGCAGAGGTTCTTAATGGTAACAACTACAACACCTGGATAATAGCCATGACAATGGCGCTTGATGCAAAGAACAAACTGTCTTTTGTCAATGGCACGCTCCCAAGACCTGCAGAAGATAACGCTCGTTTTCAAATTTGGTCACACTACAATAGCATGGTCAAATCTTGGATCTGGAATTCAGTGAAAAAGGAGATATACGCCAGTATTCTAGATATAATGATGCGTCTGAAGTCTGGAGTAATTTGATGACAAGATTCAAGATCACTAACCTTCCTAGGAGTTATCAGCTAACTCAACAGATATGGGCTTTACAACAAGGATCAATGGATTTATCCAGGTACTACACCAAGCTTAAAACCCTTTGGGACGATTTAGATGGTGCCAATCAAGCAAAGAATTGTCACAACTGTAAGTGTTGTAAAGAGATGGAAATCAGTAAGGAACATGACAAGATCATAAAGTTCTTAGCTGGTTTAAACGAGTCCTACTCAAGTGTGAGAGGACAAATTATCATGAAGAAGAATGTCCCTAGTTTTTCAGAGGTCTTCAATCTTTTGGATCAAGATCACAGCTAGAGGAACATTGGAGGAACAAATACCACAGAGAATGCAACTGTCTTCAATGTTTCAGGTGGAGAAATGATGAATTCTTCAGTAAATGCAGTCAAGAGTTACTCAAATGTTCAGAAACAGAACAGACTAGTTTGCTCCCATTATGGCTTCAATGGACACACGGTTAATAAATGCTACAAGATCCATGGTTACCCTCCTAGATTTCATAAGAAGAAGAATCAATCAAAGGATCAAGGCAACAAAGGGAATGTAGCAATGATAAAGTCCTCAGACACAGCAGCTGAAACTGCAGGAAATCTTACTCCAGATCAGATACAGAACTTGATTTCCTATTTCAGCAATCAACTTCATAGCAGCCCTGTCAGTAACTCTCCAACAGTGAACATGATTCATGGAGTTTCTACCAAACGTGCAACGGCTCAGTCTACAAAATAAACAGGCCAAAGTTCTAAGTCTGGTATATTCTCAGACTCTATTTTTCATTTTCTTGGTATTTTGAAAGAAACTAGAAACAAATTATGTTCAAGTTCTTGGATTGTAGACAGTTGGATTGTAGACAGTGGTGCTACTCACCATGTCTGCTATGACAAGAACTTGTTTAGAACTCTTGAGACTAATGGTGATATCCAGGTTACTTTGCCTGATGGTAATAGCATAGGCATAGAAGGTATTGGAAGTGTTAATGTTACAGGACATAGAAGGTATTGGAAGTGTTAATGTTACAGGAAATCTTACCATTGATGGAGTCTTGTTTCTCCCAGAGTTTAGAGTCAATATTCTCAGTGTCAGCCAGCTAACAAAAGGGAAGAATCTTCTTGTTGAATTTAATGACTCTTATTGTGTTATACATGATCCTTCCAAGAAATTGATGATTGGTCAGGGCAAAGAGATATCAAACCTGTACATAGTTGAAATGGAAGCTGTTTATACTCCTGATTCTATGAAGAAAAATGATATTGCCTGCAATTCTCTTGTTGATTTTAATGTTTCCTGTAATACTTTTACTGATTCTAACATTTCCTGTAATATTGTTGTTGATTCTCATCTTTGGCATAGACGTTTAGGGCATCCCTCTTTTGCAAAATTCAATGTTTTAGATGATGTATTAGGAATTCAAACTAAAGAAAAGGGTTCTGTTCATTGCAAAAGCTGTCATCTTGTTAAAAAAAAGAAGCTTCCTTTTCATTCCAAGAATAATATGTGCAAAGAACCTTTTGATGCAATTCTCTTGTTGATTTTAATGTTTCCTGTAATACTTTTACTGATTCTAACATTTCCTGTAATATTGTTGTTGATTCTCATCTTTGGCATAGACGTTTAGGGCATCCCTCTTTTGCAAAATTCAATGTTTTAGATGATGTATTAGGAATTCAAACTAAAGAAAAGGGTTCTGTTCATTGCAAAAGCTGTCATCTTGTTAAAAAAAAGAAGCTTCCTTTTCATTCCAAGAATAATATGTGCAAAGAACCTTTTGACTACGCCGTGGTGTTCGGTCGTAATATTGACTATGCCGTGGTGTTCGGTCGTAATCTTCATACCCTAGGGGTTGCAGGGTTGAGACCATGGACTGCCGCACTGCCTAACCTCTCCCCTAGAGAGCATTAATTCGCTTGGGACCGATATGTTCACAACCTTATTTGAACAGCACTTTCGTCGCCAAAGTGAATAGCACTTTCGTCGCCAAAGTTCAGTTCCTCATCACTGCTATGTTCAGGTGGACAACGCTCCGCTAAGAGTCAAAGTCCAACCTAAGATCATAAGATAATTGGCCAAAAAGCCCTAAGCATTAGTCAACACATGATGACGACTTTCTCAAATATGATATATTGTGATCAATCTACTACCCCCGGAGAGTCGATCCCTTGGAGGCATTATCTCATCTATTCACGACAGATCTACAGATCTAGGGTTTTACAAACCTTTAGGGACAAAACCCTACTTCCCTTACTAGAGAGACTACTCTCTCTCAAAGGGTATCTAGCCCTCTGAGGAGGTATCTTACCAATTCCTAGAGGAAATCTACAAAACTGAAAGCTTAAAAGCCTTAAAAGCCAACATTTTTATTAGAATTTTATTTCTGTCGAATGTGGGATGATTACAAGAAAGCCAACATTTTTATTAGAATTTTATTTCTGTCGAATGTGGGATGATTACAAGAGTTATGGGAGACCTCTATTTATACAGGAAAATAGAAATTCGAGATTATTTTAAAGATGCCCCATTGCCCGAGCGATGTGAATTTGCTCAGACGCCTTCACGCTTATCCAAATTTAGATTCCCTTCTGGATCCTTCCGTGCTTATCCACTTGGAGGAGGTGCGTATGTCTTAGACCTAGCTCGAAACAACCTTGACTCGGTCATGCTCGAGCGAATCACGATGGATTCGCTTGATCCCTAGGTCTTTTGGAAGCTTTCTCTTTTTTTCCTTCCTCTGCAAGCAACCACGTGATCTGGAAGAACCCTAAGATATGTGCTCGAGCTAACTTTCATGTGTTCGAGCGAATCTAAGGTCTTGTCTCGAATCTTCAGAAATCTTCAAGTCTCGAGTGTATTTGGTGTACCTAAGCTCCAAAATGCATCCCTTGTGCTCTGAACGCTTGATTTCTGCTCTTCTCGTCTCTTCGCATGAAGATCTTCTTGTATTTCTGATCTATAAAGTTAATAAAAAGATAAAAAGAAAACAAAAATACCCTAGAAAGACCAAAAATCATGGTAAAAAAGGGTAAAATAATCAGTATATCAGCCATTACCAAAAATCATGGTAAAAAAGGGTAAAATAATCAGTATATCAGCCATTTACTCAAAGAGACGAAAAAAGCAGAAATCAAGCGTTCAAAGGATAAAGGATGCATTTTTGAGCTTAGGTGCACCAGATACACCCGAGACTTGAAGATTTATGAAGATTCGAGAAAAGTTTCCGGAGACGAACTCAGATTCGTTCGAGTACTATGCTTAGAGTTTCTTCAGATGACCTGATTGCTTGTAGAGGAAGAAAAGGAAGAAAAGCTTCGAGAAGATCTAGAGATCAGATGTGCTCTACGTTTGATCATCCAAATCGATTTCAAATTTTAATCTAAATTTTAAAACTGAATTTAAATGATAAATATTTATTATTAAACACACATAAATAATCGTATCCATTCAAATAAATCAATTTTGTGGAGAAACAAACATGTCTTATCTTTTATTATTAAACACACATAAATAATCGTATCCATTCAAATAAATCAATTTTGTGGAGAAACAAACATGTCTTATCTTTTTCCCGGAACACTCGTACACGTTAATTATACAAGAACTCATACTCATAGACGTGACGCTTTAGTTTATATAAACCATTAGAAAAAAATCCAAAAGCCGCAAAACAAAAGAAAAGAAGCTCTCCAAAGAGATCTCCACCAATGGCGGAGTTAAATTCTTCTCTTCCAACTCTTTGCGAAAAGATATCCTACAAGAACTATTTCCTAAGAATTTTGGATCTAACAATTCTAGGCCTTCTCCTTTCTCTTCTCTTTCATCGAATCCTAACTATGAAACAAAACGACACCGCATGGGTTGTGGCTTTCCTTTGGGTTCCCTTCTGCAAGAAATACAGTGTTACAGTTAGAGCTCCTTTTAGATATTTCTTGAACCCTTCCACCTCAGCAGAAGGTTCTGAATTCATTAAAGATTGGGAAATGGTCAAGGTAAATAAAGATTTACTTCATACATTATTTTTTAATTGTAAATGCAAATGCGGAAGATAAACTAGAAAAAAGAAAAGACTTTAATATTTAGAATTTACATTTAGAGTGAGTATGAGAAGTTAAGCCGGACAGTGGGAAGATGCCACCGGAGATTTCAAATGGTTGGATGCAGATGACGACTTTGAAGCTTTCTTAAACACAAAACCTAATGATCATTCAACTATAGTTAAGGTTTTTTACAATTTATCAAAGTCAAATAATAATATATTTTTTTTTGTCAAGAGTCAAATAATAATATATAATTATAATCATTTACATAGAAAAAATAATAATTTAAATAATTAACCTGCATTTTACATTTTTTTAAAAAAAAATAATAATAAAAACCTCCTTTCTTTCTTTGTCTTTTTTGTCAAGAGTCAAATAATAATATATAATTATAATCATTTACATAGAAAAAATAATAATTTAAATAATTAACCTGCATTTTACATTTTTTTAAAAAAAAATAATAATAAAAACCTCCTTTCTTTCTTTGTCTTTTTTTTTTTGTATGAGTGTTAAATTTTATTTATAAAAATCTTTTCCCACAAGCCGGGATCAAAATACACCAGAATGCAATCTGATGTCATCCGCCTCATTAAAACCTCACTAGGAAAAACCCTAGTAAGAAAAGAGTACAGATGGACTCAAACAACCTCCACCCGAGATGTCAACCCACCCAAAAACACAAAATAAATAAAAAACCTAACTACGAGTCGCAAACCATAGTTGAAGAAAATACATCAGAATGCAATCTGATTCCATCTGCCTCATTAAAACCTCACAAGGAAAACCCAAAGTAGGAAAAAACCTAGTAAGGAAAGAGTTATAAGTTGCCCCCAACTCAACAAAGACGGTTATAAGTTGACTAGATTTAAACACCGGAAGTCGAACATCGTCTCTCCAGAGCTGATCGAGTTCGAGTTTGGATAGAATTCTTCATTAATGTTTCCATAAACTCCTCCAGAACTGAATTATCAACTTCTATATCATCCTTTTCCAGAACTGAAAATCGAGATGGTGACTCTATCGAGTCTGACTCACGAACATGTTGATGCCGAGCTGATTTTTGGCCTGAAACAGTAGTCTAATTTTCTTCACCTTTCTCTTCCAGCTGTTCATTACCGTCTCTTTCAGTTTCTAAAGAATCATCAATAGATTTCGCTTTGCTTTTCTCACCAAAAGACAAAACATGATCTTGATTCTCTTTTGAAACAAAATCTTCTCCTGTGTTTTCATCAAGCTTCACATCAGGAAGATTACCAATACCACTCAATTTATCTGCCATTAATTGTTCAGAATTAATCCCATCTAAATTGGATTGAAGAGAGTTTCGAACTTCACAACTAGTCCCAACAATAGGCGCCTCCTTCACGATTACATTTTCCAACTGCTTCGCATTACCATCTCCTATATCCTTAGACGAAATACACTCTCCCTCCTCTATCTCCTCAATTCTATTATTTGAATCCTTGTCCAATGACTCTTCAACGTCAACATTAACATCATTAACCAACCTATCCCTTCCTTCCTGAGACATATCTTCAACAAACCCATTCTTTTTAAGACAGAAGTCAGAAACATGTCCCCACTTCGAGTAATTACCGTACTTTGGAGGCAACCATGGGTACGAGAAAGAAACAGTCAACTCTTCCCCATCCACCGTTACAGAAAACTCCTTTGTTATCTCCCTAGTGAGATCCATTTCAACAAAAAAATTGCTTCATCAAACTTCTTACATTGAATCGTATCAGGATGAAGACGCCTTGGCTCTCCCACAATACTTGCCAACCAGCTCAACCCCTTATCCGTAAAAAAAACCTAACTACGAGTCGCAAACCATAGTTGAAGACCCTGTCTGAAGCGAATGATCCCATCTTCACGAAGAGACTCTAGACTATTACGAACATGTCTATCCACAATCTTCACCAAAAGGACTTCAAATCAGGCAATATGACCATGTCTCCTAGCATTACGCTCCTCCCAAATAATATAAATTGCAGCTTGTAAAGTATAATTAATCAAAAAACACTTGAACTTGCAGCTATGCCTATTAAGAAACTCAATAATATGAGATAAACTATTAGAGAAAGAGCTCCCCATTAGGCGACCCACTAGCAGTTCCCATACTCGAGCTGGAAATCTGCAGCCAAAAAAGAGATGAGTTTTGGTTTCATCGGCAATATTACATAAGATACACGTCCTATGCACCGAAGAGTTCCAAATAGCAACGCGATCCATTGTTTGTAACCCATCCGAACACAATAACCAAAACATGAATGAGTGCTTTGGATAAGCATATCGCATCCACACCAATTTAGCCCAACTTACAGTAGGAAGTCGCCTGCGAATAAGTTGTCGAGTATGACTAGTACTAAACGAATCAATAAATTTATCATCCCCACACTTCCATAAGTGAATATCCGGCTCTGTACTTCCCTCATGAGCACAACGATTAATAAACGAACCGATATGGTCTTCAATGGCTCCGTAAATCACACTTCGATGTCGTCTTCTTCTTCTACGATGATGAATAACCTCATGTCGTTAACTTCTCATTAATTCCCATATCAATAAATCCTTTACAACCAACTAAGTCCACTAAACATCCTAAATCTGACCAGTTGTCATACCAAAACGATGTCCCCCTCCCTGATCTTATATCTACTTTATGCAAATTCTTAGCAACAGGTCTCATCTTAAGAATCTTTTTATAAATCCAAGATCCTAACGAAGTCTCTTTGACCAACCAAATAGAAGAACCCTTCAGCAAAATATTGTCCACCCAATGAACCCACAATGTATCAACCTTAGATACTACTCTCAATAAAAGTTTCAAAAAGCTAACCTTATTCGTTTCTTTTAGGCAAAATAACCCGAGTCCTTCCTCCTCTTTTGGCAGACAAATTCTTGACCAAGCCACTTTAGCCTTTGACGTATTAAGCTCGAGACCAGACCAAATAAAAGCAGCACAAAGTGATTCTAATTGGTGAATACAATCCGCTGGTAAGTAATAAGCCATTTTCCAAAAGGTAATCAATCCGTAAATAACCGAATTCACAAGCATTACACGACCCGCACAGGATAAAAAATGAAATGTCCAAGAAGTCATCAACGATCTAATTTTCTCGACAATAACCATATAATCATCAAATTCCATTCGTTTTGTCATTAATGGAAGCCCCAAGTACCTGACTGGAAGGGAACCTTCTTGGAAAGGATAAGAACTCTGCAAACTGGAAGGGAACCTTCTTGGAAAGGATAAGAACTCTGCAAAAGCAACCTATCAGCAGATGAAACACCACCCAAAAATAAAGAGCTTTTGTCAAGATTCATCACTAATCCCGGTAGCTTAGAAAAATGCGACAAAATCTCCATAACCCCTTCTATAGACTGTCGATTTCCTTTAGCAAAAATCAGCAAGTCATCAGCAAAACATAGGTGAGTTAATCGAACCACTCCACACCGCGGATGATAGTCAAACTTCCTTGTCCTTGCGCCAATATCTAACAATTTAGATAAAACATTCATACAAATCACAAATAAAAAAGGAGACAGCGAACACCCCTGACGCAACCCTATAGAACTACTAAAGAACTCAGCTAACTCTCCATTAACTTGAACTGAAAACGAAGTAGTAGTGATACAAACTTCGATCCATCTGACAAATTGCTCCGGTAAATTCATTAATCGCAGAACCTGCATCAGAAAAGGCCATTGAACAGAATCAAAAGCCTTCGAAATATCGATCTTCATAGCACACCTTGGCGAAATATCTGAAAGATGATAATCTTTAACAACTTCAGAAGCCAACAGAACATTCTCCATGAGTAACCTTTTAGGTGCAAAAGCAGACTGATTTGTAGGTATCATCTGAGGAAGTAAAGCCCGTAATCTAACTGCAAGAATGCGCGAAATATCTTTGTAAAGAACATTACAAAGAGAAATAGGTCGATAGTCTTTAATTGTAGCTGCATCTTCCTTCTTAGAAATTAGCGCCAAAATTGTTGCATTATCAGCCTTAGGAAGAAATCCAGTCTCAAAAAAAGATCGGATCGCAATCAAACAATCTGGACCTACTACCTCCCAAGCAGCAATGAAAAATTCACAAGTGTACCCATCTGGACCAGAAGATTTATTTCTAACCATATGAAAAATAGTGTCCTTAACCTCTTGATCTGTCACCGGCTGGGTGAGCGACTCAGCTAGATCAGAAGGACAACTAAAATCCACTAACCCTTCCAACTCAAAACTCAGGGAACCATCATAAATATCTGGAACATGATTCAAGAAATTTTTGAAATGATCCACTGCTTCCATTTTTATTTCCGTCGGATCAGTTATAGTCTCATTATGACTATTCTTTAATTCACTTATTATGTTCTTCTTCCTCCTAGCAACTATAGATGAGTGGAAATAGCTATTTTTCTTATCCCCCACTTTCAACCAAATGCAACTTAGATCTCTATTTTAAAAACTGTTCCTCAATCCCACTCAATAAATCCCACCGAGTTTGAGCTTCCAGCTCAACTCGAATTATCTCCTGAGCTTCCAGCTCAACTCGAATTATCTCCGTCGATGGTGCCTGAAGTGTCGCTATTTGAGCCAGAGTAAGATTTGACAAAGCATCTTTAGCCTTGGCAGAAATATTATGTTAATGCTGCTTCCCACGAGATTTCAATGTCGACTTCAACTTCTTCAGATTTCTTGAAAGTTTAAACATTTTTGTTGTAGAAACAAATAACCTAGGCCGCTGAGACCAGAAATTGTCAACAACAGAAGTAAACTCATCAAACCGAGTAAGCACATTACTGAACTTAAAAGGCTTACGAGCTAGAACACTACTCCCATCTATAACCACTCTACCTCGTAAGTGATCTGAACAACCACCACTTTCAAAAACACTATAAGACTGAGGGAAATTCCTGTTCCAATCCTCATTTACTATAAACGGTCGAGCTTCGTACAAATTAAGTCACCATCTCGCCGATTACTCCATGTAAACAAAGGCCCATGACAACCCAAATCCATCAATTCGCATGTACGAACTATATGCTGAAAATCCCGCATTCCACTAAAACTTCCAGCGGGTAAAATTTTTGAATGCTCCTCCACATCTAAAACCTTATTAAAATCACCACAAATCAACCAAAGTTTTCCTGCAAAACTAGGCGAAAAAACCTTATTAAAATCACCACAAATCAACCAAAGTTTTCCTGCAAAACTAGGCGAAGCGTGATGATGCATCAAGTCTTGCCACAACTCTTTCCTTTCCGACTCCAAATTTGAAGCATAAACAAAGAGCAATAAAAACCTTCATAAGCTGGCCCCAACTCAACAAAGCAGGTTATAAATTGAGTAGATTTAAACACCGGATTTAGTCGAACATCGTCTCTCCAGATCACCCAAATTCGACCATTCTCATGATGTAAATTGAGTAGATTTAAACACCGGATTTAGTCGAACATCGTCTCTCCAGATCACCCAAATTCGACCATTCTCATGATGCTCATAATTAGACAAAATCGACCACCCATCACATATTTGAGACTGAATAAAAGCACTTTTAGGCTCCTTTACTCTAGTCTCCAACAAATAACCAAAACTCAAATTCATATTTGGAATACAAGATCGAATGATCTTGTGCCTAGAGGTCTTATTAAGACCTCGGATATTCCAAGAAAATGTGCCTAGAGGTCTTATTAAGACCTCGGATATTCCAAGAAAACCCCGACATCAGGGACGCTTTTTAGCCTTCCCCTTCCCCTTCTCCCCTTTCCCCTTTTTAGGAGACTCTTGTTTAAAATTCTGATTTGCAATCCGAGATGATCGAGTTCGAGTTTTGATAGAATTATCCATCGATGTTTCCATAAATCCTTCAGAACTGAATTATCAACTTCTATATCATCCTTTTCCAGAACTGCAAATCGAGATAGTGACTCTATCGAGTCTGACTCGCGAACATGTTGATGCGAGCTGATTTTTGGCCTGAAACAGTAGTCCAATTTTCTTCACGTTTCTCTTCCAGCTGTTCATTACCGTCTCTTTCAGTTTCTAAAGAATCATCAATAGATTTCGCTTTGCTTTTTTTCTCTTCCAGCTGTTCATTACCGTCTCTTTCAGTTTCTAAAGAATCATCAATAGATTTCGCTTTGCTTTTCTAACCAAAGACAAAACATGATCTTGATTCTCTTTTGAAACAAAATATTCTCCTGTGTTTTCATCAAGCTTCACATCAGGAAGATTACCAATACCACTCAAGTTATCCGCCATTAATTATCCAGAATTAACCCCATCTAAATTGGATTGAAGAGAGTTCCGAACTTCACCACTAGTCCCAACAATAGGCGCCTCCTTCACGATTACATTTTGCAACTGCTTCGCATTACCATCTCCTATATCTTTAGACGAAATACACTCTCCCTCCTCTCTCCTCAACTCTATTATTTGAATCCTTGTATAATGACTCTTCAACGTCAACATTAACATCATTAACCAACTTATCCCTTCCTTCCTGAGAAATATCTTCAACAAACCCGTTCTTTTTAAGACAGAAGTCAGAAACATGTCCCCACTTAGAGCAACTTCAACAAACCCGTTCTTTTTAAGACAGAAGTCAGAAACATGTCCCCACTTAGAGCAATTACCGCACCTTGGAGGCAACCATGGGTACGAGAAAGAAACAGTCAACTCTTCCCCATCCACCGTTACAGAAAATCCACCGTTACAGAAAACTCCTTTGTTATCTCCCTAGTGAGATCCATTTCAACAAAAAAATTTGCTTCATCAAACTTCTTACATTGAATCGTATCAGGATGAAGATGCCTTGGCTCTCCCACAATACTTGCCAATTAGCTCAACCCCTTATCCGTAAATAAACTCCTGGGAACATTCTTGAGAGTAAGCATAAAGGAATATTCAAGAGAGGAGGTTGAGTATCTTCTATCACCGGAGACCATCTGGACAAAACCATCGGCTGCCCTAAAATGTTCCAGGTACTACGATTTCAAGACCTTGTTTAAAACTTTCTGATTTGGAATTCTAAATTTCACCATATGATCATTAACTTCCCAAGCTTCAATAGATAAATCCTTATACCCCACTGTCCAAATCTTCTTAACAACCATATGAATCTTGCCAATATATAGAGCCTTATCCGGAAATCTTCCAACAAGTAGATCGTTCCATAATGGTTTTTCATCATCTATTATCGCCGTTGGAACCGTTGCCTTAGCACAACCTGAATCAATAATAGCGTCAACAACAAATCTCGTAAGTTTTGATTGATTAATAACTTTCGAGTAAAGGGGTTTAGCTTTTTTCCCTTGAGAATTTTTGGTCAGATTCTCAAGAGGATTCAACGTTTTGATCGCCGAAGGACCAACAGAGTGCTCCTCACGCATAGTAGATTCACCCACCGATGGATGCGAACGTCGTTGATCTTGTTTCGAACCACGTGGCCGAAAATCTTCAGTCATAAATCGATTTTCTTCTACTCGAAGAGGAGGAGAACTTTCCGATGACTGATGAGACACCGGAAAAACCATGGAAGCACCACTGGAGAAGCTTCCAAGCTAGAAAGTAGGAAAAGTTTGTTACAGATCACCTTTTTAGTCTCCAACCTATAAAACCTAATTTTAAAATATAGGAGAAACTCTTCCCAATGACTTCTTTGTCTTTTTAAGTGTAGTCGTGTCTTTCTTCTGTGTAGTACCTTATCTTGCCCTTGCTTAGGAAAGTCTTTTGTATCAAACTTCGATTCCTGGGTCCAACTAACAGCTTGTTTGCTAGCGGTTTTGTTATTGTGGTTGAAGTTATGATTATTTATGCTTCCACATTTTTTTTTACATGAGACTATGTACAAGTTTTGTTTTTAATTATAATAAACTACGTACATATTTTTTAATGAGATTTACCACTTAGATAAATCATATGAAATTTTGTTTTATGTGGGTACATGTGAAGGTCATATGGGAAAACAAGGGAGGTGTGGGGGAGGATAAAGAGGTCCCTCATTTTGTATATATTTCAAGAGAGAAAAGACCAAATTACCTTCATAATTACAAAGCTGGAGCCATGAACTTTCTGGTAAGTGAATTTTTTTTTTTTTCTTTTTGGTCAGGAAAGTGAATTTTAGGTCCAATTACTTGTTTACTGTCCACGAAAACAGAAATAAATAACAACAATAAAAAGAATAAATTGAATGAATAATTTTTATTATAAATATAAAAACCAAAATTTAGAAGAAGATGAATGAATATACATGTTAACAAATATCAATTTTAGTTTTTTTTTTTTATCTTGTAAAAATTTTACTTTAAAAACTTCAAACGTGTTTTCAATTAAAAATATAAACTTTAGAGAAATACGGTGGAAAATGGTGTTATTCCCATTTTTCATTCCTCTGAAAGTGCAACAAGTTCAATGTGTGGCCACTTATTACAGATTTGACTAATAATGGTCCCAACCCTCCATGTATGTATACCATATGTTCCAATTCCATGTGATATATGGCTCCAATCACATGTGACAATCCACCCTAGCTATTTTTTTTGTAATGTAAGGGTAACCCCAACGTCTACAACTCTACATGTATAATCTTTTTCATTTATATAATTTTATAATCCTATAAACATGTCATGTATGTATACCATATGTTCCAATTCCATGTGATATATGGCTCCAATCACATGTGACAATCCACCCTAGCTATTTTTTTTGTAATGTAAGGGTAACCCCAACGTCTACAACTCTACATGTATAATCTTTTTCATTTATATAATTTTATAATCCTATAAACATGTGATGATAGAGCGTGAGAGATGAATTTGGACAGGTAAGAGTTTCGGGGTTGACTATAAACATGTGATGATAGAGCGTGAGAGATGAATTTGGACAGGTAAGAGTTTCGGGGTTGATGACAAATGCACCATACATGTTGAATGTGGACTGCGACATGTATGTTAATGAAGCAGATGTGGTGCGACAAGCGATGTGTATATTTCTACAAAAATCAATGGATTTAAACCATTGTGCTTTTGTTCAATACCCTCAAGATTTCCATGATTCTAACATTGATGAACTCGTTTGAAAATTTAATTATAGTATTTGGGACGAGGAATTGCGGGAATTCAAGGACCAATATATGCAGGCTCAGGATGCTTCCATACTAGAAGAGTCATGTACGGCATTTCTATAGACGATTTAGAAGATGATCGAGTTCTTTCTTCACTAGCGACGAGTAAGTGTTAGTCACTAAATCATATAATAATAATAATAATAATAAAATTCATTTCACATTCTATATTTAATTATTTTATGGGTATATATCGTAGAATCACAAAAATTAAATGGTTAATTCCTGGATATATGGATTTTATTTTTAGAAGTATTAAGGTTCTTTTTCAGATAACACCTTCAAAAAAAAAACATCATTTTAAAGCTAATTATATGCATATATTGTAAACCAATCTTTTAGCGTGAAAAAAAGTCCAATGTTTGCATTACATATTTCCAACAACGTTTTGATTTATGTTATGTTATGTTATCTGATGCATATATTATTTTTACCTAACATATAATCTGTAATATTTGTTTTTCTTTAAATCTGTAATATATTTATTATTCTATCTATCGTTCTCCCTATGGGCTTGATTGGTTGGGGCTGTGGCTTTAAAATTTTGGCTGTAGATTTGTTGATTGGTTGGGGCTGTGGCTTTAAAATTTTGGCTGTAGATTTGTTGCTATAGATTTTTGAGCTGTAGTTTTATGATTATGACTGTAGAAATTTGGGCCGTAAATTTGTTGGTGCTGGAATTTTATCGGTTGGAACTGTAGAATTAAATGAAATTTATTTTTGGTAAAAATAATTATGATTTCCATAAAAAAGTATTCATGAAAAAACTCTCTAGAAGCTGCTGAAGAAGTAGGGCATTGTCTATACGAGGACCAAACTTCATGGGGCAAAAAAGTAATTATTTTCTCTTTTTAATCAATATTTACACATCATTAATAACACTTGTGACCAATAAATTTGGGACCACAATGGCTCTAACCCGTATTATGCGTTTTGCTACGTAAAAAAACTGAGCAGGTAGGTTGGTTATACGGTTCAACAACAGAAGATGTAAAAAACTGAGCAGGTAGGTTGGTTATACGGTTCAACAACAGAAGATGTGCACACAAGTATCGGACTCCATTCGAGAGGGTGGACTAGCTCATATATATCTCCGGATCCACCGGCGTTTCTTGGTGTTATGCCACCCGGAGGACCTGAGATGATGCTCCAACAGCGGAGATGGGCGGCAGGAATGCTTGAAATCCTTTTCAATAAACAGAGTCCATTGATCGGTTTGCTTTTTCGGAAACTAAGTTTCCGACAAAGCTTCAGTTATCTTTACGTTCTCAGTTGGGGTCTAAGGTCAATCCCTGAACTCTTCTACTGTCTATTGCCTGCTTATTCTCTCCTCCACAACTCTGCCTTCTTTCCAAAGGTGTCTCTCTTTAGCATAATTTTAATTTGGACAATCACTTACTTTATAGGGACCATAACCTACTTATTACTTATATCATGTAATTTGATTTACATTGATTTAGGGAGTTTATTTTGGTATAATCATCGCACTTGTGGGGATGCATTGTCTTTACACTCTATGGGAGTTTATGAGCCTCGGTTTTTCCGTAAAATCTTGGTATGTCTCTCAATCATTTGGTAGGATAAAAACCACTTGCAGTTGGATATTTAGCATCTTTGATATCATATTCAAGTTTCTTGGAATCTCGAAAACCGTCTTCATTGTTACTAAAAAGACTATGCCCAAGACAAGTCCCCAAGTTTCTTGGAATCTCGAAAACCGTCTTCATTGTTACTAAAAAGACTATGCCCAAGACAAGTCCCGAATCTGAATCCGGAAAATCTCAACAAGAAGATGACGACTGTACAAATCAAGATTCAAGTAAATTCGAATTTGATGGTTCGCTATATTTTCTGCCCGGGACATTTATTGTTTTAGTGAATTTAGCCGCTCTAGTCGGTTACTCCGTGGGTCTACAACAGTTGAGTTATAATCTCGGAGGAAGTAGTTCGGGTTTCAAAGAAGCTTGTGGATGTGTTTTGGTGGTTTTGTTGTTCCTTCCATTTCTAAAAGGTATATTTGAGAAAGGAAAATATGGTATTCCATTGTCTACACTTTCTAAAGCTGCAGTTTTAGCAGCTTTATTTGTTGTTTTCTCTTTGAGAAAATAAAGCTGCAGTTTTAGCAGCTTTATTTGTTGTTTTCTCTTTGAGAAAATAATACTGATATTGGTTTGTTTTATGCACATAAACTCTAAAAACTCTTATGAATTTGTCTCAATTGATAATGCTACTTATATATGCAATTAGTTTTTCTTAATAATTTATGTTTACCCAAACTAACATTGAAATACAAAAGATATATTCTGACAACCTAGTGGCAGTGGCCTGGGGTTGGGAGGTCGTAGCCGTAACTCTTTAATTGGTCATCTCCCAAGTTGGATCCAGTCAAGGCTGGTCCATGAATCCATTCAGGACTAATTCGTGACATAAGCAACATAAATTTTTGTTTTTTTCTTTTGGTAAGGAAATTATTTCATTACTTAATAAAATACGGTTACATGATCACGGAACATTTTGGAAGCGTCTTCTAACCACCAGATGAAAAGTCAAAAATACAACCGCATTACGGTACAAAACGATAAGCAAAAAGATATATTTTCAAGTAACATAGAGGTATAAAGACCATCTATGGGGCTCAAATGCTCGGTACGAGTAGCCGCGCAAATCTCGAAAGTAGACCATGAAATTACAACTTTGAGAAATCCATCCAAAATTCTCTTTAACGTTGTTTGAAGATTCTCTAAATGAAAAAAAAAAAAAAGACCATTGTTCGGACGGGAAAGATAGCTCTCTCTCTCTAAAAGAGGCCTCTTTTAAAAGCAACATATTCATATACTAATAGCTGGTGGGTCATGGTAAATAAGTGATTAAAAACTAGGCCCAACCAAACACTACAACATAGTCCTGGGCCTTCGGTGATTTCTGAACAGGCCGAACCGTCTGAGCTGAGATGGGCCAAATTCGTAATGGGTCGAAATTTGGATGATAACCGATCGGTATGATTATTAATTTTATTCGATAACCGGAAATTTCGGAACGGTTCCGATAAACCGAATTAAACCGGGAACGGTTCCGATAAACCGAATTAAACCGGGTATTTATACTGATAGACCTAACCCTAACGCTAATAAGTCATTCTAAAAATAAAAAAAATCTGCCTTTCTCTCTGATAACGGCAACGCTAATAAGTCATTCTAAAAATAAAAAAAAATCTGCCTTTCTCTCTGATAACGGCGATTTTTTAATCTGAAACTTCGATCTTCACTTTTTTCGCATAAAACACTCGCAAATTCTCAGGTTAGCCTCGAAATCATCATTCTTCATCTTCTGTTATGTTTCTGTGTGTTTTCGTTGATTTGTGACAAAACAATAAAAGTTTTGAACCCTAGTTTATTAGTTTCATAAGCCAACATCGATTGATTCTTTTCGGAACGGTTCCGATAAACCGAATTAAACCGGGTATTTATACTGATAGACCTAACCCTAACGCTAATAAGTCATTCTAAAAATAAAAAAAATCTGCCTTTCTCTCTGATAACGGCAACGCTAATAAGTCATTCTAAAAATAAAAAAAAATCTGCCTTTCTCTCTGATAACGGCGATTTTTTAATCTGAAACTTCGATCTTCACTTTTTTCGCATAAAACACTCGCAAATTCTCAGGTTAGCCTCGAAATCATCATTCTTCATCTTCTGTTATGTTTCTGTGTGTTTTCGTTGATTTGTGACAAAACAATAAAAGTTTTGAACCCTAGTTTATTAGTTTCATAAGCCAACATCGATTGATTCTTTTCCAAATCGTTTGTTTTCTTCATTTCTTTCTACT
>CM071721.1:2619719-2630833 GCA_036630335.1 Physaria fendleri | reverse complement strand
CTCCTTTGCTCACTTCCAGACTATTAGCCTTTATTATTTTTTATTTTGTTAAGCAAAGTCAATGACTTGGGATTTACAAATCTCCACCACCTTAAAATTTTTAGAACCAGTAAGCAAAACTAATGCACATGTCTTTGATAGTTGTAGCTATTAATTTCTAGGCACCTTACATAGCGGTTAATGCATAGACGTAGCCATGACATAAGTTTTATTTTTTTTTAATTGTTTGTCATTTTACCCTTTGTAAGGAAATAAATCAGCGGTTAAGTTTTATTCAATGGGCATTGGTAGTTAATGTTTCTACGTTTTTGTCGTATGCCCTTTTCTTACTATACCTATATCAAACCTTATTACACTTAATTGCATTTTATTTTATGTTATTAGTGATTCATACAATACTTATTGGAAAGGTTTTGGAGGTGTTCATAAAGCTACCATGATAGTCCATGATCTCCATGTTGAGAAAATTTTTGCCTCAGAATGACCACTCTCGTGCAAGTATATCCATATATATATATGTACATATTGTTGAAACAAGATTGTTGCAAAACCTCGAAAATTTCAAAAAAGAAAGTATAAGAGAGCGGGAAATCAAGTGAAGACTTATCCAAAAGAAGGGGATCAAGTGAAGACTTGTCGAAAAGAAGGGAATCAAGTGAAGTCTTATCTACAAGGAGTGAATTCCAAAATATAAGAACAACTCAACAATAAGTTGTTATTTTTAGGATCAAGTAGTAACAGATCAAAGTCTATAAAAAGCAGACTTTGGATTCAACTTAGGTTATGGATTTTAGAGAGTGAGAAATCTAGAGAACTAGTATTAAAGAAGGGTTTATTTTAAGAACTAGCAAAGAAACTAGTCAAACTTGTAACAAATAACAAATTCTAGGAGTCAACCAAAGGGTTGTGGGTCCCCCCAATGACTAATTTACTAGTACACCCTCAGTATTTGTGGTTTGGAAAACTTTGGAAAAAAAAAAGAAAAAAAAAACAAACACCAAACATTGTCGTTTTAGAGGGGTAAATGAGTAAACTGTTTTTTAGCACACCCCAGCAGAATTCAAGTACACCGAGAGTAGTATTTTCTTAGTGGTCTTCTCCCTTTACACCGAGAATAATATTTTCTAAATGAGTAAACTACGAACCACGTGTCACGTTCTTAGTGTCTTCTAGATCTCCCTGCAAACCACAACCACGTGACTGCTATTCTGTATAAAGTCATATAAAAACATGCTATTTGTTATAATAAATTCATTAAAGAATGTGTTCACAGGAAATTGTCTTAGTGTATAAAGGGAGTTTGCTTGTATCTTTAGATAGGTGAATTTAGATTTCGAGAAAATACTTTGAGAGTGATTAGAAGTTTGTAAAAGAGTTACAAAGCTTGTTAATCAAAGAAAGTATTATTATGTGAATACAAATGTCTTTTGTAGTTTTTTTTTTTTTTTTTTTTTTAANCCAAAAAATTCTAAAAAACATGGAAACAAAGACTTCCTTCTAAGCAAAACGATCCACAAAGCTAAGAAGATATAAAAAAAAGTGAGGTTCCCAAAATGTAGAAATCAACAGAGACTCTAAAGGAGGAAGGGATCAAGAAAAGGATTGAAGGATAAGAGAAGTCCTTTTTTAGGGAGCCTACACCAACTCGACGGAAACCAAGATCTGTCCCTAAAAACCAAGGAACAACCAACAAGATTTAAAGGAGAGAGCTCCAACCACTCTAGGAGCTACGCAGAGCTAGACTATAAAACTATGACTTGCAGCTATAACACAACAGAACCCGAGCATTACTAACACCTCCCAAAACCAAAGCACCAAAAGCCATCCTCTAACCAAGAACCAAGAAGTCTCTGAAGTAAAATAGTCTAAATGGCAATGTGAAACGCTAAAGAAACCGAAGGAAACAGAGGACCAATACCAGCCGAAGGGATGACCTCATTGACAAGGTGATCAAACGGTGGCAATAGAAGCAAAGACCGTAAGCTGGATGGGTAAAAGACTTTGACGGCGACCCACGCTAAAAGGTTTTGGGGAAGAGGATTAGCTCTAGGTTGAGATCTGAAATTCAACTTCGAGCATCCGTACAGCTATCCCGTCGAAAACAATCAATCACCTAACTACAAACGGAGAGCCACCACAGTTCTAAGACAAGAACTCAAGGACCAATGTCACTAAGGAAACGAACCCGAGGCTAGACCAACCGCAAAAAATGGGAGAGCAAATTTGCCGAGAAGGAAAATCGCCGGAGACACTAGGTAAGCCGATTAACATCCTCAAAAATTTATCCATTGCCAACCACAGTTCAAAACCAGCAAACTAAACCAACAAGGTTGTCCAACTCAAACCCAAAACGCAGCCAGAAACACACTCAGGACGCGCACACACACAAACTCTTCAGGCAACTCATCAAATCAATCTACAGGAGATATAAGGTACAATGCACCAAATAAAAGTTGAACTAACTAACAAAGGAATCACTAAGAGAACAGAAGTAGCAGAACAACGAACAAGCTACCACCAAATAAGTAGAAGCCAACGCAAGAACCAAGTCAATCCTTCTCGAATCCGAAGAAGAAAAGAAGCTAGAACAAGGAAAATGCAGAGCAACCTCTAGAAGACTACGAGCTGAGAGCCTTACCACCACGCACTGCACACTGTGCCGAAGAGGAGGCCAGAACTGTCTCGACAATTACGAGAAAACCACACCTCACCATGTCTGCAAACAAACAGACCCTACAGGACCTTCACAAGACGGGGAGAAACAAAGACAAAAGGAGAACTGGAGAGGAGACAAGACACGTGAACACGACCGGAAAGCTCCAGAGGAAACTGGAAACACGACTCTGTTCTTCACCTGCACTCTTACGGCCGCTGAATGCAGCGAAGACGAAAACCACCAAAGATCCACCACGAAAAAGACGCCACAACCCAGAACAGGCCTCGAGTAGAGGGATTGACGGCGAAAATTGAAGCAGAGGCTTCGCTGGAGTTACACAAAGTCGTTAAGGCCGAATCCGAGACACTTCTCCTCACCATCTTCGACTAAGACTCCGTCAGATCGTCAAGGAAGGTACATGTTAAGCAACGAAAATGAAGGACGACACCCCCTCAGACGCCGGTGAAGAAATCAGAGGCCGGAGAGGGTGAGAAAGAAAACAAGAGCGGCAGAGCAAGGAAAGTCGAGAGTCAGAGGCCGGAGAGGGTGAGAAAGAAAACAAGAGCGGCAGAGCAAGGAAAGTCGAGAGAGAAAATAAACCTAGCGCGTTAAAAGGATGCGCTCGTTCATTCTGTTTTTTCACATACTACATAGTATTAATATGAAAATTGTTTGTAGGACAGTGAAGTTTTCCTGACATTTTTCCCTCTTGTTAAAACGTAGTTTGATGATATAATAATAACATATTAATTAACATATTAAAAATATAACATGTTAACAAACATATGGATCCGTTCGATGAAATGACAACGTTAAATACTTAATTTGGAATTCACATGAAAGCTAAAACCACCTCACGACGTCGTACTATTTTCGGCGTAACCGCAATAACGATCGATCGTTTACACCTGTAAGTAAAACCACTTAAACTAAAATTTTCAAGATCTTTCACATATAAATAATCCAGACAAAACACGTACATATAGTCATTACAACCTAAAACCATTTTATTACATCTAGTTTTAAAATCTTTCGTTTGTTTTTGAATTAAACAAACAAGTCGTACTATTTTCGGCGTAACCGCAATAACGATCGATCGTTTACACCTGTAAGTAAAACCACTTAAACTAAAATTTTCAAGATCTTTCACATATAAATAATCCAGACAAAACACGTACATATAGTCATTACAACCTAAAACCATTTTATTACATCTAGTTTTAAAATCTTTCGTTTGTTTTTGAATTAAACAAACAAAAAGAAGAAAACTAGTTTGTGGGAGATAAAATGGCGAGAATAATGATGATGGCTGTGGTGTTGGTTGTGATGCTACTTGTGTCTATAAACTCAGTGAACAGCCGACGGTTGTTGGCGGAGGAACAGCCGACAATTGGGCAGAGGCTAGACAACGAAGTGACAGGTGTTACTAATGCATTCAATGAACACGGCGGTCCACAAATTGTTGAGACCGTAACGTCCTTCGTCAAATCCATTTACGGATGGGTCACTGATAAAGCCAAGTAAGTTTACCATTCCTTTTGAATAATTTTCAATCATTTTGCTACAAATATATAATCACTCAATATATTATTTTTCTGTTTTTTTGTAGGGAATGGGGAATTCACTTCTAAAGTAAACAAATTTTAATATCTTGTGTGTTTATATAGCAAAAATAGCTGAAATTGGCTAGACAACGAAGTGACAGGTGTTACTAATGCATTCAATGAACACGGCGGTCCACAAATTGTTGAGACCGTAACGTCCTTCGTCAAATCCATTTACGGATGGGTCACTGATAAAGCCAAGTAAGTTTACCATTCCTTTTGAATAATTTTCAATCATTTTGCTACAAATATATAATCACTCAATATATTATTTTTCTGTTTTTTTGTAGGGAATGGGGAATTCACTTCTAAAGTAAACAAATTTTAATATCTTGTGTGTTTATATAGCAAAAATAGCTGAAATTTGTATTTTTTTTTTTTTTGCTGAAATTTGTATTTTTTTTTTTTTTTAAAACGACTTATGTGTAACTCATTTTATTCATTTCATTTTCATTTATGTATATGTATGACAAAATTCATGATGAGCTCTAATATCCATTTAATCAATACCGTAGCATATATCTTTTTCTCAAGCAATATATATATGATGTGTCCAATAGAAAATCATGAGTCTTAGAGCATCTCCATCATGGGCTCTTACACAACAAATAATTAATATTTTAATAAAACTTTTGTATTTAACAAAATCAACATATTTATTAAAAATATTGATCCACAAGAATGTAACAATTATAAAATCCGGTTCTCAACTCAGTTCTTAAAACTCCGAAACAAGAGCTGATTCTACACCCTCTCTCATCCCTTTTCTTTTTCTATTATTAAAACTTTTTAACAAACTATGGTAAGAATCTCCGTTGGAGATAGACATGATCAAAATCCAACCGTAACTGTTTCGTTTATAACCGTAACCAAACCGTAACCGTATAAAATGGTTAATAAGCGTAACCGTAATCGTAAAAATTTTACAGTTAACGATTACAAAAGTTATTAATCGTAACCATCAATTAACCGTAACTGTACAAAAATAACGGTTAACATTACGGTTAAAACCGTAAAATTGTAGCCGTAACCGTTTACAAAAATAAATAAAATAACAAATATTTAATATGCTATATTAACACATAAAATTGCTATATTAACACATAAAATATATTATATGTACAAATATTAGATAATAAATATTTTTGAAAAAATAAAATTATTTGAAATTAAATTTGACCAAGTTATTACTAATTAACCGTTTATAACTGTAAATTAACCGTTTGTAACCGTAATTTTTCGTAATTTTTATCATAACCGTAATAACCGTAACCGTGTTTAACCGTAACTGTTTTAACCATAACCGTATTAACCGGATCTTTAAAGATTAAAGTTAAGATTAAAAAAATTTACAACCGTACCGTAACCGTGGTCATTCCTAGTTGGAGATGGCCTTATACTCTTATTTCATAAAATTGGATCCATTATCATACTTTGGGTTACTTGGCCCATTTCTATTTTACCATATGGTTTCTATTTGACTTTTAAAAACCTGTATAAGGTCTAAACGGTCATTGACCAATAGCGATTCTCTTCTATATTGGATCCCTCGTATTTTGACCCACTGCGAAGCAGATATGAGTACCTAGAAAACACCAATTATTCACGGGTTTCACAGGATAGGTTTAATATTTTTGCGAATGTGGCGAGCGAGCCCCGCCGATATTTTTGCGAATGTGGCGAGCGAGCCCCGCCGATACCAACATATTTTTTTTAAAAAAGTTAAATATTAATTTAATTATGCAATTTTTTTACAGATTTTTTTGCAGATTTTTGAGCGAATTTATGTATTTTTCTATGAATTTGCGAGTTTTTCCCATATTTTACGGGGTTTTTTTTTTTGTAGATTTGCGGGATTTTTTGCGTGTTTGTGGAATTTTCTGTGTGTTTGCGGATTTTTAGTAATTAAAAAAAAGTTTGCAGGTCACTTACGAGCTCCACGGATAAATACAGGGCGAATGTGGGTTGGAAATATATACTCGTATCTTAAACGAAGTGGATACATGCGCATGAAAAAACGCAAAGCCTGCGGATTTCTTCGTGAACCTTTCACGGGACGAGTCGACCAGCTTAACAGACCTATACGATGGAATTATAATGTTTTCGTGTTTTAATGACGACGTTAAACTCTAGACTTTTTTTTTGGTCAAGAACATAGACCATTTTATATCTCCAAAATCAAAAGGATTGTGTGTAGGTGGATGCACCGAAAGCTCAGCCTACTAAATCTCATGGCTCAGACGTCGCCACGTTAAAATCCAATGAAAAAATTACACGTGTCAGAATCTGACCTTCCATCTTAAACTCTGCGCTTCCTCCTCTCTTCCCAGTTCTGAGGTCGTGGTCCCCATCTTAAACTCTGCGCTTCCTCCTCTCTTCCCAGTTCTGAGGTCGTGGTCCCAAATCTCGGCTTCACACACACACCTCACTTCGCACGTGCCGAGTTTGCTGACTTGGTAAATAAAGCGATACGTGGCTGTCAAAGATACATGGACTTTAATTAAGCAACCAATTGTAGACGATGAGTTGGCATTACACGTGTCATTCTCTCAGGCCTCCTTTCGCAACTTTTTTTTTCCTTTCTCTATTTCTCTCTCAAACGAAGTCCGAGGAGTTACAGTTCATTTTTTTTCTTCATCTGAAACGTTTTGTTTTTTGGTTTTGATTTTTTTTTTTGAATTATTGATGGAGTTGGAGCCTTCATCGAGTTGTTGCTCAACGTCTTCTTCGTCTGGAAAAGATGTTGTGGCGGCGAATATGACGGAGATGGAGGCGGCAGAAGCATTGGCGGATTTGGCGCAGCTTGCTATAATGCGAGAGCAGGTTTTCGAATCTGCATCGATTTGGGGGAGTAAAGGGAAACGAGTTAGGAAGCGAGTTAAGACTGAGTCTCCTCCGTCTGACTCGTTTTTGAAACCGACTTTCTCGGAAACGTTACCTACTCCGGATCTCGCTGAGGTCTTCACTTTCCCTTTCCTAGTCTGTTTTGAAATCTCACTTGTACTGATTCTCGTATCACTATTAATAGAAGTGCCACAACTCTATATATATTTTGTGTTTAGATCCAAAAAATCGATTTCGAGATAATCTGTCCCATGATTTAGATGATAGATCCAAAAAATCGATTTCGAGATAATCTGTCCCATGATTTAGATGATTGAATAGCTCTACCCAAGTTTAAGCTATTGGTAAAGAACAAGCTAATTATATATATTTTTGACTGGAAATAGTTGATAAAGATGTTTTTCTATGACAGGAAAGATTCGTTAAAATATATATATTTTTGACTGGAAATAGTTGATAAAGATGTTTTTCTATGACAGGAAAGATTCGTTAAAAAAGAAGAAGAAGCAGAAGAAGAAGTTCAACCAGTAGTAACTAAAGAACTAACTAAAGCCCCGGTTAAAACTGAAATGAATTTTGAAACACCTAAACCAAATCTTGCTTCAACCGTAAGGTGTAGTAGATCAAATGGTTGTGGCCGATCAAGGCAGAATTTGAGTGAGGTACAGTTCATAAAGTGTTCAAAAGGTTTCTCTTATTATTTTTGTTTATAACTCTTTCACTGAGGAGTGAGGACTTACGTGCTGCTACTACTCTTTAGGCTGAAAGAGAAGAACGTCGAATCCGAAGAATCTTAGCTAACAGAGAATCTGCAAGGCAGACTATTCGACGAAGACAGGTGTAGTTTCCGTCCTCTGTTGAACCTGTGATTATCAAAGTCCATTTCAGGGATCTTAGCTGCATAATAAACTATTGTTGTTCAGAATTTATTCCTTGTATATTCAGGCAGTGTGCGAGGAATTGAGTAAAAAAGCAGCTGAACTGACTTATGAGAACGAAAATTTGAGGAGGGTGAGTATACTATTTGAGATACATTCCACTGAGCCATAGTTGTTATATCTAATAACATTTTCTACTTGCAGGAAAAGGACTTGGCTTTGAAGGAGTTTCAGTCTTTGGAGACGATTCCCTCCTGATCACAGCAACGGTGTCCCCGTGGGGCTTCAAGATACACAAAGAGTTGCCTTTTCAAACGGGTATCATAACAATGATTCTTCTGCAAAACCATTAGAGGTCACAAAAACTCCATGCTCCCATCTTCCAACTAGAATCAAAGAAGAGGACTCTGGTACACCTGAAACCAGACCTTTATATGATCTCAATGAATCTGCAACTGAAGTCCTTTCAGAAGGAGAAGAGGGGTTTCCCGTAACGCAACAAGCTTATAGTTTAAAGCATGAAGATAATTCTGAGACAACTAATAGAGTTACTACGCCAATGCCTCATGATCATCATGTTTTTATTTCTCTACCAGGGAAACAGCAAGGATCTTTGGCTGCAGCGGAAGCAAGAAAGAGAAGGAAAGAACTCACAAGGCTCAAGAACCTACATGGCCGTCAATGTCGAATGCAAGTCGGATAAGTTATACATTCTTCATCATACCAGTTTAAACAAAACTAAAGATAATACTTCATGATTCGTTTCTTTTTGTCCGGGACATTTACACAATTGTTTCGGCTTTCTTAATGAAACACCGAAGTGAAGAGAGATACTCATCCAACAAAAAAGGTTGGATTATTACTTATACTCATCCAAGACTAGTATTTGGAAGTTTTGTTTTGCTTTGTTTTTACAAGGTAATAGGAAATGATGTACTATTGCTTTGTTTGTTCTGTAACATATTTACAGTGTTTGTTTCCTTTTTGACCGCGAAATCAAAGTGTTACCCTGCATTTTTTTTTTGGGTCAAGATGTTACGCTGCATTTATTTAGTTTTCCGGACTAAACAATGTTTAAAATGGTAAATTTTTGACTGTTTTCTTAAAAAAAAATATGAGCTTAAAGGGATGATACGGAAGATGGAAGAAATGATCTTCGTCGACCGGTCTTACACACAGGAAGTTGGTATCGAATGGGTTCGAGACAATCTAGTATGTTGGAATCTCAAGTTATCCGAGACAGCTCAATCTCTGTCTTAGCTTGTGTTTTGATTGTTGCTCTTGGTCCTATTCAGTTTGGATTCACTGTAAGACATTACAAAAAAAATCTCAACTTTCATAATTTTGATCATTGGAAGTATGGAACTGAGAATGTGGATTCTCTGCTTTTGCTCAATTGACTAAAAGCATTGAGAAAGCCCTGATTTTTTTACTAATCTTTTGTTTTGTTTTTGTTTTCAGTGTGGTTATTCTTCTCCAACTCAAGCTGCAATTAATAAGGACCTTGGTTTGACTGTATCAGAGGTAAAAAGGTCCCATCTTTATTACAAACTTTTATTTACTACTTTTCTGACTTTCAGGGTTTCATGTTGATGTTTAGTACTCTGTGTTTGGGTCCCTATCCAATGTGGGTGATATGGTTGGAGCAATTGCAAGTGGTCAGATTGCTGAATACATCACTCGAAAAGGGTTATAACAGTTTTGTTTCTTGATTCTTAACATGTTCTTGCTTACTCTATCTTAATTGCTGTTTGTTTGTTTTTTTGTTTTTTGTTTTTTTTGCAGTCTCTGATGATTGCTGCAATATCCCAATATCATTGGATGGCTTTCAATATCATTTGCAAAGTGAGTATTTTGATCTTCTCAAGTTTCTCATATTGTTGGCTTGTTTCTCTAACTACTAAGTCATGGTTCTTGATTTTCTTTAGGATACTTCTTTTCTTTACATAGGAAGATTGTTAGAATGTTTTGGTGTTGGGATAATCTCTTATACAGTATACTAGATTCTACTAGTTCTTTCGTTTCAGCAATCTTTATTTCAGAGTATAAATATAATTACACAACTTTGGATCATGATTTTGGTTCCTATATATGTAGCCGAGATTGCTCCATAGAACATGAGGGGAGCCTTAGGTTCAGTTAACCAGGTTTGTCATGTTTATTTAGCTTCTGCACTTTATAAGCTGATTCTTATATTAACATTAAAGCATATATTATTTGGTGTTCTGTAGCTTTCTGTAACAATTGGGATAATGATTGCGTATTTAGTCTGTCTCTTTGTTCCATGGAGAATTGTTGCAGTTTTGGGTAACTCTCATAACATTTTGACTTAGCTTGGGAGAATACTAGATTCTACTAGTTCTTTCGTTTCAGCAATCTTTATTTCAGAGTATAAATATAATTACACAATTTTGGATCATGATTTTGGTTCCTGTATATGTAGCCGAGATTGCTCCATAGAACATGAGGGGAGCCTTAGGATCATTTAACCAGGTTTGTCATGTTTCTTTAGCTTCTGCACTTTATAAGCTGATTCTTATATTAACATTAAAGCATATATTACTTGGTGTTCTGTAGCTTTCTGTAACAATTGGGATAATGCTTGCGTATTTAGTCGGTCTCTTTGTTCCATGGAGAATTGTTGCAGTTTTGGGTAACTCTCATAACATTTTGACTTAGTTTCTTGTTTGAATTTGTTGATACAGTCTAATCAGTTTCTTGTTTGTCTTCTTGATGTTTAGGAGTATTGCCTTGTACATTGTTGATACCAGGTCTTTTCTTCATTCCCGAATCTCCTCGGTGGTTGGTATGCCTTTAGAACCGAATTGCTTATATTGTTGAGTTTTATTGCATTATTGGTTACCCTCAAGTGTTTTGGTGTCATAACTGTAGGCAAAGATGTGTTTTACAGATGATTTTGAAACTTCATTGCAAGTTCTACGTGGATTTGATACAGATATTACTGATGAGGTTAATGAAATCAAGGTACTGACTACTGAAATATGATCAGGATTATTTTCAAAACGTTCTCTTTTGTAAAAAATTTCATTTTATGCATTCTGCAGAGATCTGTGGCATCATCTAGCAAACAGTCTGCAATTAGCTTTGTAGATCTCAAGCGGAGGAGTTACG
>CM071721.1:2499059-2512031 GCA_036630335.1 Physaria fendleri | reverse complement strand
TCGAGAAAGGTGCTGCTGCGGTAAAGTGTTGCGCCATGAGAGCTCCCTGCATAAGATAGATATGCAGTATTATCAATCTAATTGTATTCTATGATAAAGTGGAAGTATGTTTTTAGGTTTAACTGTTTGTTATACATTTACGTTTATGCTCAAAATTTTAAGGTTTGCGAGTTACTTGCCCATCATGGATGCTTGCAAGTAACGGTTTATAGGGTTTTTCTAGTCGGTAATAAATTTTTTTTTCAAATAACAAATAATAACGGATATTACTTACGGTAACAAATAATATGTCTTTTCTTGTTACCTGATACTTTTGCTCAAAACGTTGGAAGGCATTAACGATATGCGTAGACTGAGCCGTATTAGGATCAAGTTTATTCATCTGATGATGCGGCGTTAGAACCGCATGTGCTCGTCCTTTAAGCTCAACTAGATGAAGCGTGAAGAACGAGATAGGATTAAACCGTGTAGGGTAAGTAGCTTCAAGAAGATTAACCATAGAAGGAACGTTTTCAACACTGTAAACGCCAAGAAGAAGACGAAGCTGAAGATTGTTTTGCCTCGAGTTAAGTATCGTTCTTTTGCTTTTGCATTTATAACGTTTTGAAGGGTCGTAAAGGTAGACTACGAGGAACCTTGAAATCCCTGTTATGAGTAGCATCGTGATGATCACCAGGTTAAAACATTCTGTGTCAACTACCTGTAAACCAAATTTCGGTTTTCAAGGTTTTAAGAAAAATTTATGTCCATATGAGAAAAAAAATATCTATAATTAAGGTTTTAAGAAAAATTTATGTCCATATGAGAAAAAAAATATCTATAATTAATATTTGTATAAAGTGTTTCTAGCTTGGACTATAGTGTAACTAGGTCACGACAAAGTAACCGAAGTAAAAGAACTGAACCGAACTGAACTCGACTCGAAAAATAGTATCCAACCCAAATTGATGTTTTGAAAGTATTCGAATAGGACATCAATCCCTGAATCTGAAGAACCAAAATCGAATCCGAACCAAAATCGAAAAATAAATGATTACCCGAAAACCATGCCTAATTTTATTTAAAATTATATTGACTTAAATAACCTAAGTTTTTATGTTTAGTTTTTTGCATTAAATTATTTTTCAAATTATAATCATATAGCTAATTTTAAAAATTATTCTTAGATTTATATAATCACTTTGATATGTTTAATTTTTGGTTTTTAAATATTTTTTTGAGTGTTTTTGGTTACAAAAATTGTTATTTTTCATTGCTAAATACAAATCCGACTAATTATTTCATTTTGGATCTTTTATATTTGATTTTTTTTTTTTCTTTTAACAAATTCTTTTCGGATTTATTTTTTATTTTTTTCAATTTTCCGATTTTTTGGTATATGGATAGAAACCGAATATGGTCCGAATCCTATAGAAACCTCTAAATCTGAAAACCCGAAATTCAAAAGAACCAAACCAAATCCAAACTAAATACCCATATGTGGAGGCCTAGGTCTAACTTGTTCAACAATAATGATCATACACTTGTGGGAAGTTTTACTTTCAAACTAACAATGTAAATACAAAGAGTCAAAGAATTTCACCTGAGCGTCTTTCCAGACGAGAGTAGTGTAGACTTCAATAATACCTTGACAACACATCAAGAAAGCCAAACAAAGCGCATCTCCAATCTGCGTTTGACAATAGGCAGACACAGCTGCTGTTCCAAGGAACTTACATCCATAAGTAACCAAAAGAATAATCTCAATCAACACCACATGATGCTCATGACTCTCTGTGATCGCAAAGAAATTCGTCTGCAACCCACTAATAGCAATGAAACAAGGAAGAAACAAATTAGAAGCAAACATCTCGAGTTTCGCAGCAAGTTCTGTCCCTAATGGTGGACCATCAGGGAGCGAAACACCTAACCAAAACGCTCCAAAAGCAGCATGAACACCCATAGCTTCACCACTAAAGCTAGCCACAGATAAAAGCAAAAGAACCGGGAAGAACGGGACAACATCTTTCTTATCCATCGATTTAGTTTTCCTCTCTGTGAGCCATACTATCAAAGGTCTAAAGACGAAGTAAATCACCACAAGAAGACCAACAATCATGAAAATCGCGTAAAAGCTAGTTAATGTCCTCTCACGCGTGTAGATATTAAACGCAAGAGCGACTAACCAGCTACAAACTTCGCAGACCATTGAGCAATGTGTGGCTAAACGTCCTAGCTCAGAGTTAAGTATGTTAAGTTCTGCTAAAACCGTGGTTGTAACTGGGAATGAAGTCATTGAGCTCAATGAGATTGTGCTGGTTGTACAGCCAATGACATCGTTTGGGAGTCGGGAATGAAGTCATTGAGCTCAATGAGATTGTGCTGGTTGTACAGCCAATGACATCGTTTGGGAGTCCCAAAGTTTTGTTCATGAACATAACTGTTAAGTGTCCGAGGGAGAAAGGGAATGCGTAAGAGGCTGTACCGATAAGGATGGCTTTAGTACCAGCTTTTCTGATAATAGTCCCATCAATTTTAAGTCCAAGGAGGAAGAGATGAATGATGAAACCGATGTTTGAAAGCGTTTGGATTATGATCTTGCCTCCAGCAGGAAGAAACATTTTCATGTATCTCACATTATGTCCTAAAAAAGATGGTCCTAAAACAATCCCTGTCTGGTACATAGACACAAAAAAAGACTAAGTTTCAAAACACATTTTAAGAGACAGTAATGTAATAGTATTTAAAAGTTGTACCAAGACTTGAGCAGAGATCATTCCTTGCTTTAAAGGTTGAAGAACACGGAAGATAAGCCTAGAGGTGATGATTATTATTGACATTTGTAGCAATAGAAGAGGCATTGAGTATTTAAGAGGGTTACTATTCATGAAAATGCCTTTTGAGGTCAACATGTTTTGTTGAATGCACACAAGCTCTTCCAACATGAATGGACCGTGCACCTCGCCCCATTGAGAAACGTTAGTCTCCTGGCTGCCAAACGTTGACAACTCCATGGTGTTTTCTTTATCTGTCAAAAGGCGAAAGCAAGGTAGAGAAGAGAGGGACAGGGAGAGACTAGGTTTGGAGAACTATCAAGGTTATGGTCTCTTTTTCATTGTGAAGAAAATGTAATTGAGAATGAGAGATGCATGAGATGAAGAGAATAAAACAGAGGACTCTGTATTTACTTGTGGCTATGAAGGCTAACTTGTTCTTGTAAGTAAAAAAGAATAAAACAGAGGACTCTGTATTTACTTGTGGCTATGAAGGCTAACTTGTTCTTGTAAGTAAAAAAACACAAAAGGGAGATTGGTTCTTAGACTTTGGTGATGTCAAAGAGAGAGAGGGGATGTATGTGAGAGAAGATTCAAGAAAAATGAGCCTATATTTGTTGTTTCTATTTATTGTTTCTTTCTATTTTTATGTTTGGTTAAGCTTCTTTCCTTATATTCTCCACCATTCTAAATTTGTGGTTTTGGTTTGACTACTAAGTTCTAATAATATGTAATGAATCAAGAACTCAAAACTTTTGAATTGAGTCAATTAGTACGGAGATAATATGCTAGATATGTTGCACCAATCAAGCAATGTGGGTTATAGTGAATTAATAGCAAAATCATTATCTGATTAAAAGTGCATATTTTTATTATCAAAAAAATAATGTATCAATACATATTACTGAAATTTTAAAGAATTTGAGGAAGGGCAAAGTACTCATATCCACATTTTTTTCAAGTGTGAGCCGATTGAATCTAAGAACATTGAAGATGCAATGTACTAAAGTACCTTCTGTGGTCAGATTTTCCTTTACAGTGAGATAGTAAATTGAAGACTTTTCAATCTCATCCTTGGAGAAAGTCAGATTTTCCTTTACAGTGAGATAGTAAATTGAAGACTTTTCAATCTCATCCTTGGAGAAATATGCCAACTCCTTACTCTTTTGCACATCTCCTTTATGTAATTCCCATATACCATTCTACATTGCAACACAAACATACATACACAAAGTTCTTTAAGTTCATATGATATGTCATGTCAATGACTAAAGTTTCTCTGTAAACATCAAACTAACTAACAAAACCCAATCAATCCAAAAGGGTCACTTACGCATCAATCTTCATCCAAAATTGTGAATTATGATCTCAAATTAGGTTACAAAATCAGAAAATTGTAAGCTATTGAGGTTGTGAACTACAATCGTTGCAAAATGGGATCAAATAGAGGAACAAAAGTGCTTACACGGAGACGGGAGATGGAGAAAAGAGGAACTCCGGAGGGATCAAGGAGGTATTTTAAGGAGGAAGACGATTTGCGGAGGATGAAAATGAGATTTTCGGAAGAATCGGTGAATCCAAGATCGCCGGAGGAAAGACCGGGAAACTTCTTGGAAACGAAAAGATCGACTGGTATATGTTGGAGATCCTCAGGGTCAGGATGATAAGGAGTCTCGGAATCAGCCATTCACATAGTCTAAGAACAGGTGGAAGCAAAAAAAAGGTAGAAGAAGAAGAAGACCAAGCCAGGCTTGCTTAATTTCAACGCGGAAGTAAAAGTTGTCAAATGAACATCTTTTGTGATATATGCTTTATATAAGATCTCGGAATATGCATGATGATATGTTATGAAAAAACTTAATTGATTCGGTCACGGGCCGGATATTTCTGATTTTTTCCTATGAAAAAACTTAATTGATTCGGTCACGGGCCGGATATTTCTGATTTTTTCCGATTTGTTATTTGATTTGGATCGGTGGGTGAGGAAAATAGTATATTACTGTTTTTGGAAATCTTCAATCATTTTGCGAACTCCTAGTTATCAGAGTTGGTCTACAAATTAAATTCGTGGTCCAAAAACAAGACTGCAAAATACTCACACAAAACACAGTATGATAGAAAATACTTATCTGTAAATTTGTAATCAAAAACAAGAAAATAGGAGACATAACCAAAGGAAAACAAAACATGAAACTACTGATGCCCCAACAGCTTCTGAACTCAAAGGTCCTGGTCCTCCATAATAGAAATGATCGCCACATTCCTTGTTATGATACTTTTGGACGGTATAATAATCTGGGGATTTGTTTCATGAAGGTCAAAGTTTTGTAAGGGAAGAAGGGTGTTGTTGTTTTCAGCCACTTGAAGATTGCAGAAGTAAGCCGCTTTGCGCCACCCTTTGTTGGCAAATTCCCCGATCCCATTTGGGCTTTAGTAATCCATCCAGAAATATTGTTGTACATGACTTCTCCACCCCACTCAATAGTTGTCACATGATCGAAGAGAGTGATAAAAATAGTCGCAGGCCAATACCCGATCGGCTCAACCTTCTCATCTACAGCCAACCACCAATGTCCGGAAGATGGATCCTGCATTTTTTATTATTTGTTAGTAATATGTAAAATTTAGAACTAATATCCTGCATTTTTTATTATTTGTTAGTAATATGTAAAATTTAGAACTAATAAAAGTAAAAAAGGAATTATGGTCTTACCTTCCAAATTTGGATGGTAAAATGGCGTTGAGTATCGTCAAATATCGAAGCCGAAGTAAGGCACCTCCAATGACGCTCCTGCTGCTAGTCTGCATGAATCCTGATGACATAGCCTACTCTTAAACTATCCCATGAGAAATTTGATAAAAGTTAACAAAACAATATTTTGTATCTTCAAGTTTCTAAAACTCATGTTCCGGTGCATTACCCAAACGATGATTGATAGAGTTTGAGCTTCAATGAATGGGAGTAGTAATCCAGGTTCTCCAGTAAATTAGATCGATATCACACTATAAGATCATGTTTATAAAGAATAAATTTCTTTATATCACACGATAAGTTTTAAAGAATTTCTTTGCCGACCAAAAAAAAATGTTTATAAAAAATAACTTTCTTTATTAAGTTTAGAAAATCACTCAAAACTAAACTCCACAACACACATTATCTCTTAGCTCCACAACAAACTAATCCTAATGATGTGGGATTTTCATAACTATACTAGAGTTTCTCCCGTGCAATTGCACGAGTAGTTTTCTTTTTTTAATTAAAATTTGTAATTTTCTATTTGAAAAGATGTGTTAATAATTTTAAAACATCTTCTTATATTTTTTTTCGAATTAAACTAAAATAAGATAAATTTTTATATCTTAAGTGCAAGAAATTTATTTATTAAAAATATACATTATAAATAAACAACACGTACCAACTCCTTACTCTTTTGCACATCTCCTTTATGTAATTCCCATATACCATTCTACATTGCAACACATACATACATACACAAAGTTCTTTAAGTTCATATGATATGTCATGTCAATGACTAAAGTTTCTCTGTAAACATCAAACTAACTAACAAAACCCAATCAATCCAAAAGGGTCACTTACGCATCAATCTTCATCCAAAATTATGAATTATGATCTCAAATTAGGATACAAAATCAGAAATTGTAAGCTATTGAGGTTGTGAACTACAATCGTTGCAAAATGGGATCAAATAGAGGAACAAAAGTGCTTACGCGGAGACGGGAGATGGAGAAAAGAGGAACTCCGGAGGGATCAAGGAGGTATTTTAAGGAGGAAGACGATTTGCGGAGGATGAAAATGAGATTTTCGGAAGAATCGGAAGGAGGTATTTTAAGGAGGAAGACGATTTGCGGAGGATGAAAATGAGATTTTCGGAAGAATCGGCGAATCCGAGATCGCCGGAGGAAAGACCGGGAAACTTCTTGGAAACGAAGAGATCGACTGGTATATGTTGGAGATCCTCAGGGTCAGGATGATAAGGAGTATCGGAATCAGCCATTCACATAGTCTAAGAACAGGTGGAAGCAAAAAAAAGGTAGAAGAAGACCAAGCCAGGCTGCTTAATTTCAACGCGGAAGTAAAAGTTGTCAAATGAACATCTTTACCAAAAATTTAGTGATATATGCTTTATATAAGATCTCGGAATATGCATGATGATATGTTTTGAAAAACTTAAATTGATTCGGTCACGGGCCGGATACTTCTGATTTTGTCCGATTTGTTATTTGATTTGGATCGGCGGGTGAGGAAAATAGTATATTACTGTTTTTGGAAACCCTCAGTCATTTTGCGAACTCCTAGTTATCATTCGGCATGACCACGGTTGCGGTTATTACGGTTACCGTCGATTAACCGCCGGTTACGGTTATAAATCTTTTTTAACCTTAATTTTAATCGTTAAACATCCGGTTAAAACGGTTACGGTTATTGATAAAAATTACGGTTATAAACGGTTAATTAATAATAATTACGGTTATAAACGGTTATAAACGGTTAATTAATAATAATTACGGTTATAAACGGTTAATTAATAATAATTACGGTTATTTAAAATGGTTAATTAATATCAAATTATTATAAATTATGTACAAGAACTAATAATCATATGATCAACGACCAAAAAAATATAATTATTATATTTATAGTAAAATTATTTTACATCATTGGGTTAAAACTATATCATCATATATATATTAATGTTTTTAAAATATGTATTTTTATTATAAATATTTTCTCCCACGAAAATAGTATAAACAAGTAATTTCCTTGTAAAGTGCAAAGCTTATGATGATGTCGTGCGTGCTTCAGGGAAAAAAAATTGATAAACGATTTTATAACAAACTTTTTTTTGTAAATTATAAAATTTAGGAAAAAAATGCTTTTTTTTACTGAAAAATAATTTTTATTAAATAAACGAAAATATCTAATATAACAAAGATAAAATTATTCACTATCATCTGATTTTACGGATGATATATCAGTATCAAAATCTTCAAAATCTTCTAATTCTTCTTCATTGTCTTGGATATATTCTTGTTGTCTATATTCCGCTCTCTTCCAATCGTCAAGACACGCTTGTGCTTCAAGAGAATCTAGACACATTCTTGATCGATTTTCATCTAGTATTAGGCTTCCCATGCTAAAAGCTCGTTCAACAGAAACTGTAGAAACCGGTGAAGAAAGAACGTCTTTTGCAATCATAGATAAAAGAAACCGGTGAAGAAAGAACGTCTTTTGCAATCATAGATAAAATTGGATAGTGGAGTTGATGACTCTTCCACCAATCAATGACTTGAAATTTGTTACCTGCATCTTCATCATTAAACTCAAAATTAGTATATAAATATTCTTCAAGTTCAGAATTACTACCTTATGATGGTCGTTGTCTTTTTTTGTCTCCTCATTCTTTCTGTCAGACTCAAGTTAGTTGATGACATATTATTTTGTAAAGATGATTCACCTACCTGTGGTGTCATATCCCTATACAATCTATAATATTCATCATATAAACTTTCTATGTCTTTTTTTACATTTGAAATAATGATTTGAACATCAATGCTATAAGACAAATGCAACAAATCATAATATGTAGTGAGATAATCAAATACACCATCCAATTTAGTTCTAGGATCAAAAAAAAGATTCAACCAAATTAAGTGGTGGAATTTCTTCAATAGTACTTTACCCATTTATCTCCCATGACTTTTATACATGAAGCCAAAACAGTATTGTTTTCATATTCATCCATCACACCGACAATATTAACACATTCATATAGTATATGACTAGTATGATAATAAACACCAGATAATAAATAGGTTGCATCATTGAAACATTTCAACAATTTTAAAATTGCAATACAATCATCCTAGTGAGTTGGCCACAATGTTAAAGAACTACAATTTTGCTGAATAAAACTACACAATAAATCTTTATAATCAAGGGAACCAGAAAGCATATTAGAACATCTCTAGAAAACCTTTTGGGAGATACATTATGCATTTTACAAAATCGAAACCATTTTTTCATCAATTGTGGATGTCCTCACAAATAATTCAAAGCATTTTTAATTGGTGAAACCATATTATTTTGAGAAACTAATAAATAATTTTGAACACATAAATTTAAAATATGACAAATGCATCGAACCTCGGTCTGGAGTAACCTTTCCCATTGGTGCGCCATTAATTAGGTACTCATAGGTTACAGTTGTCACACACTGCATCACCCAATTAGTCCAGATTCTGGGAAAGCCCATTCTATTTAGGACAGCCTCTAAGAAGACCCACTCAATGCACAAGTAAATGGAACGTTGAGTGGAGTCCTTGTCTCGAAGCTTAGTCCAAGGGTAAACCACCTTTTGTTTGCCGATGATACCATGTTCTTCTGCAAAGCTCATAGGAAAGAGGCCACTAAGCTCATGGACATACTTCACAGCTATGAGAGAGCATCAGGGCAGACAATAAATAAGGCGAAATCCTCAATCACTTTCTCCTCAAAACTGCCACAAGAGCTAAAACAAGAGATACTAGGCCAAATGGGAATCGAGAAAGAAGGAGGTGTGGGTAAGTACTTGGGGTTGCCAGAACATTTTGGGCGGAAAAAGAAAGACCTGTTCACGTCCATAGTGGACAGAATTAATCAAAAGGCAATAAGCTGGTCCTCGAAGAGATTGTCTAATGCAGGGAAATTCACAATGTTGAAGTCACTTCTATCAGCACTACCCACCTACACTATGTCTTGTTTTAAACTCCCTAAAAGTCTCAATGTTGAAGTCACTTCTATCAGCACTACCCACCTACACTATGTCTTGTTTTAAACTCCCTAAAAGTCTCACTAAGAGAATCCAGTCTGCGCTGACTCGGTTTTGGTGGGACTCTAATCAAGGGAAGAAGAAAATTTGTTGGGTTGCTTGGAACACTTTGGCAAAGCCAAAATCCTTGGGTGGTCTGGGTTTTAGGGAGGTAGAGGATTTTAATGAAGTCCTGCTAGCCAAGCTTGCTTGGAGAATCATGGACCAACCCGAATGTCTGCTAAGCCGAGTCCTGTTGGGCAAATACTGTAAAGATGGGAAATTCCTACAAGCTACAGCTCCTAACTGGGCATCCCATGGGTGGAGAAGTATCCTCTGTGGAAAAAACGTGCTCCAGCAGCACACTATTAAGGCCATCGGGAATGGAAAGTCTACCTACATATGGCGGGAGAAATGGCTACCAAAAGATAACCTCAGGACCCCAATGGGACCAATCCCGGAAGTTTCAAAGATCATCCAACTTCTGAAGCCTAGTAGAACAGAGGCAGAAGACTCGTATTTATGGACGCTTATAGCTACAGGATGCTATTCTACTAAATCTGGATACTACTCTCTAGCAAAGAACAGAGAGGAACTAGAGTCGGGTGGAGACAGAATTGCTATAGCTGATAAATTTAACTGGATCAAGACAATATGGCAAAGGAAGGTCTCCCCGAAAATCCAGATTTTCATGTGGAAATTGATACACAATGCACTACCACTAGGAGCAAATCTCAGTAGAAGAGGGATCCCGTTTTCTGATGGATGCAACAGATGCAATAAAGAAGAAACAATTTACCATTTGCTTTTTGAATGTGATTTTGCTAAACAGGTATGGAGTGCATCTACTATACCAATCCTAGACTGGTTCACCCAAGGCAAAGATCTAAAAAGCATAAGTCATCTATCCACATGCCTAAAAGTTCTACCACCACTGGGAGTTACGAGTACAGACCTGTTTAGCTGGGTTTGTTGGTCGCTCTGGAAGGCCAGAAATCACCTCCTGTTTCAGCAGCACCACACCACGCCGAGGGATTGCTTCTCACAAGCCGTGAAACTTGCAGTGGAATGGGAGCGAGCCCAATTGATAAGGAACGGGTTAAACTCCTGGAGAAATTCAGGTGAAACTCGAGAAAGCTTTTGAGCTCATCAAATACTGATGGGGATACCACGAAACACAAGAGCATCGGATCCTTATTATGGGCCTCATTGGTGCATTCGTAGGCCTAGAAACACCAACTTAAGACAACTCTATGATATGATTCTGGCCCATTCGGTTCCACATATAGATGCTGGTGATGATGTTCTTCTTTGGCGAGCTGATGAACAGGTCTTCAAGTCTCGTTTTTCTTCGACTCATACATGGCAACAAATTAGAGAAACAACTACGTCGATTTCTTGGTGGCGGGTTATCTGGTTTCCTTTAGGCATACCACGCCAATCGTTCATTCTTTGGCTCGCTTTCCGTAATCGGTTATCAACAGGTTCGAGAATGCGAGCATGGGGAGTGACACAACCTTGCACCTTCTATAGCGAAAGGTCAGAAACAAGGGAACATTTGTTCTTCGACTGTCCTTACATATTTCAGCTTTGGGTATTACTCGTTCGAAATCTCCTGCCACGTTCCATTAATCCGGGATGGTTGATTACCATCACATCCATACAAAGTGCACGAGATCCAAGATTGACTCGATTGTTCTTCGTATGGCACTTCAGACGGCGGTTTATGTCATATGGCGTGAGAGAAATAGCAGGACTCACACTTCGACTGCGCAGTCCTTTACTCATTTGGCACGATTAGCGGCGCGCACTATCTAATGACAAATTTTATGTTCCCACTTTCTTAACAAAAGCATTTTTAAAAGTCTCTTGTACATAGACAAATTTTATGTTCCCACTTTCTTAACAAAAGCATTTTTAAAAGTCTCTTGTACATAACTAAATAAACTTTAATGAAGATTAGATTGTAAAGATGATCAAAGCATGTAAGGTACTTGGTTTTGTTTTAGTTTGGTGGGATTTTGAATTATGACCCATATCCTAATTCCTAATACGTTAACCGTGAAGTCGTCGTCAACGTCCAAGAAAATATGAAGCAGATAACATAAGATATACTTTTAAATTAATGATGAGAAATAACATTTTTTTCAAAACTTCATAAGAAATACCATACTATGGTTTTCAATTACTTTTTGTCTTTTAAGAGATAAATTTACCAAGAATCTATGGTCCACAAAAATTGGTTTACAAACAAAATCGTAGACCAAAAACAAGACTAAAAATGTGGTAACTAGAAACGTATTATGACAATCGTAGATCAGAACGAAAATAAACAAGTTTTTTCGACACTATGGTATGATAATCGAAATCCAAAGTGGTATTTCTTATAATTTTTTTTTTAAAAAAGGCTATTTCTCATGATACACCGTATATTTTTCCAGTTTTCTAGTTTTCTGTTTAATTCGTCACTATTGTACAAATGTTCATTTTCACCAAAAAATTGGGTATAGAGAATATATGATAAACAGGTTTAATAGCACATGGTTTTGGCATAAAAGGTAGTTATTTAGTTCAGTAATTGTGATTATCCAACATATTTGATTATACTTTTGATTACTTAATTTCACACCTGCCTTCGTTAATTGGCTTGTTGTTCTTTTTAGTTCTTTTTAGCTTGTTGTCTTTTTTATATTGATGTAGATAGAAGTTCTATTTATTTGGTATCTGATCCTTAAACTTTTACGCAATATTCTAATTCCTAAGTGTTTGCTAGTGAAGTTAATTTAAGGTATTAAAATTAAAATGTATTAAATTAATACCAATTGCCTTAAATTATAAATATAAACAACACTTTAATGATTATTAACAAGTTGAACTTTTTTGTACACTTTAATTGTTTTCGGTTGGGCATTGGATTGATTGTGAACTTTTAATTTGATTATTGTTTCTATACAAAAAGCATATACTTTGGATCCTTAAATTTAAGATGGGAATATCCCATTAGTCTAAGTACTGGGAGACAGATGAATTTGTGAAAATAGTATTCCAATTTTTTTCCTTTTAATAAAATCTATTCCTAACTATTTAAAGTCTTAAAGCCACAAATATAATTATAAAAATATAATTAATTGTAATATGCCCCCCAACAAATTTTTGTCTGTTATGAATGAATTTCAGATCAAGCTATTAATTTCATAAAATCATCAATTATTAATTTCATAAAATCATCAATTACTTTTGATAAACAAGTGAAACCATAATTGTATTATGAATATTTTATGAGAGCGCATGTAGAGCGCGTGTAGGGCGATTGAAAAGAGATTTTCAGGGTTTGCGATTCACGGTGATTTTTCGTCGGAGATCGCGGATCGTTGCTGATGACGATGCCGTTGTCTCCCCAGGGTAATCGT
>CM071721.1:2399845-2410168 GCA_036630335.1 Physaria fendleri | reverse complement strand
AAAAGGAAAAAAAAAAAAAAAAAAAAGGCAAATTAACACGTTGAATCTTTTACACTACAGTGAATCCAAGTGGGATTCAACACCCAAAATTTATAGCCATTGCAGCAAGTTAACGCGTCAATTTTTTTTTCAACACTCTCATTGTTGGTGGTCTTATGTGATAATCAAATACTACTAATGAAAAACTCATTTCTCACCGGTAAAACATGTCAATATCAATTAAATTTTCTGACAAGTTTTCATAATGAGGAACCCAACCAGCTTAAGTCTAGTGATTTATGTCAACTTAAACCTCCTTACGACTTCAACAAACATTACTTTGATGTGATTTGATTTCATGTTTGTTCCCCATAAAGTGAAGCAACGAACTTTGAACTTTGCGTGTCCTCTACTATTGTTTTAATGAAGCCTTTTTGGCTTCTTTGTTACAATACATTTATGATTTATCATTCTTTTCAAAGTACCACCGTCTACTTTTCATCTTTTTGAGTAACAACAATTGATTGCAACTAACTGTTCTGTTACTAATTGGACCGAGAAAATTGACCAGACGACTAAACCAATCGGTTTGGCTTCTGGTTAAAGTCTCTGCAAAAGACTTTGTCTGAAACGTTGACTTTTTAGAGATTGTGCAAAGCTTTGTTTCTAAAGTCTCTGCAAAAGACTGATCTGAAACGTCGACTTTTTAGAGATTGTGCAAAGCTTTGTTTCTCCGGAGATCATCTTGTCTCTTTCTCTCAAGAACGTAGGAGAGGATGTATAAGAATGAAAGTGATGCCCTTGTAGATTCCATCAAAGCAAAGCTGGAATCTTTGTCTTCCCTTTCAGCTCAAAGTAGTATCTACAGAGTACCCAATAAGCTCCGTTGCCTCAATCCTGATGCATATACACCTCGGATTGTGTCCTTTGGCCCGTTTCATCGTGGTAAAGAAGAGCTACAGGACATAGAAGAGCATAAATACAGGTACTTGCAGAGTTTTATCCCTAGAACAGATTCTAGTCTACAAGACCTTGTTAGTATTGCTAGGACTTGGGAACAAAAAGCTCGCAGCTGTTATGCTGAAAATATGAAACTTAACAGCGATGATTTTGTAGAGATGTTAGTCTTAGATGGTAGCTTTCTCGTTGAACTTCTTTTGAGGTCTTGTTATCCTCAACTTAGAGATGAGAATGATGGCATATTTAGCAACTCAATGGTGATCACCGATGTGTCTCGTGACATGTGTTTGATAGAAAATCAAATACCCTTTTTCGTCATAAAGGGTTTCTTTCTTCTCTTGTTTACGTTCTACCAACAGGGAACACCATCGATCCTAAAGCTAGCTCAACGCCACTTCAGTTGTTCTTTTAGCCACATTGATGATGAGAAGTTTATTTCAGAACCAATGCATTTTGTTGATCTTCTCAGGTCTTGTTATCTGCCACTGGTTCCAATCAGATGGGAAGAAACCGCAATGAATGTGAACAATGCGCCTAAAGCAACAGATCTTCACTCAGCTGGTGTTAGGTTCAAGCCAGCAGAAAGCTCCACTTGTTTACTTGACATTACCTTTGTTAATGGACTATTAAAGATTCCTACAGTGTTTATAGATGATCTCACGGAATCACTCTATAGAAACATCATTGCGTTTGAACAATGTCGTTGCTCAGTTAAGAATTTCCTCCACTACATAACCCTGCTTGGTTGCTTCATTAAATCCTCTACAGATGCTGATCTGCTCATCCGCAGTGGGATCCTTGTGAACCATCTTGGTAACTCGGAAGATGTTTCGAATTTGTTTAATAGCATCTGCAAAGAAGTTGTCTTTGGTGGAAGATTTTACTTTTCAAATCTCTCTGAGAACTTGCAAGTTTACTGCAACAAACCATGGAACAAGTGGAAGGCGATATTGAGACGTGACTACTTCCATAATCCTTGGTCTGTTGCTTCTGTTTTTGCTGCTTTACTTCTTCTACTTCTCACTTTTATACAGGCTGTATGTTCTATCTTGGCTCTGTAAGTCTTTTGGGACATCACTTGGTCTGTTATAAAAACCAAAATCTTCTTTAATCTCCCAAGCTTGTAATGAACTCTGTTCTTTTTTTTACTGACATGAAACAAAACAGTTAGACTAATGCTAAATAAAAAACATGAAACGAGTGATAGATAACATTGGCCCTCATGAGATAAACATTACATAAACATTACTACCAAAAAAACAAGCATTGGCCCTTTAATTATGAATTTAGTTTTTAACTTTTAGCCTGTAAGACTATTTTAATTATGGTTTTCTTTCTCTTTGGACTCTTCAATGTTTTTGTTTTTTTTTTTTCAATTTTAAGTTTGCTTTATGCTATCATATTTGGTTATATATGTAAACTACTAATATAATTATATAACTAGATTACCTTAAATATTCATATTCATATTCGAAAGGATCTTATTTATGACAAATCAAATTTAATCAAATTGTATGCAAATTTATATCAAGACTGAAATCAGATTAAAATGAAACAAAAAATTTATTCATAAATATCTTCACATGAAATCTTGCATAACAAGACACATAAACTTGCTTTCCGGTAAAAAGAAATAATTCTTTATCTTGAAATCATTTGCTTAGATGGAATGAAAAAAAAAAAGAAAAAAAAAGAAAGAAATGAAACTGCTTTGAATTATTAATGAGACAATGAATAGTGGATCATCAATTTTTTAGAAAATGAACGTATTTTCGATATAGAAATAAAAGTTGTACGAGTACAGATAATAAATTCATGGGTTTAAGAACGTATTTTCGATATAGAAATAAAAGTTGTACGAGTACAGATAATAAATTCATGGGTTTAAACAAAAAAACCCTCAACTTTGTGGCAACTTATAAATTTATCCTCCACTTTAATAAAATACAAATGAACCCTCCACTTCAAAATTAAACATCAATTTAACCTTTAACATGCTAACTTTATTTTTATATAAATTGATAAAACTTAATGAATTAATTATGAGCAATATATACTTTTTAGTCGAGTGAGAAACACCACATGTAGTCAATTGTGATTCTTTTTTTGTCGTTTTCTAGGTAAAATTACAAAATATTCCTTTAATTACCGGAATAATCGTGTACTCAAAATCATCGACCCAAATACAAAACTAAAAATATGATAATCAAAGTGACCATGGATCGCAAGTAGATGTGGAGAAGGATAAACTAGTCTTTTCGAACAGTTTTTAGTCAATAAAAACCTAAATGATATTTCTCATAAGATTTATTAAAAAAAATATTTCTCGTAATAGACCCAAACTTAATTAACATATATGTCTTCAATTTTATTTGAATTTAAATATAATATCTTATATATACTAATGAAATAATCTTTCAAGTTCATACAAAAAAAAATCAAGTCTTAAAATCATATTTATTTCTAAATAAAATAGACAACTTATATATTAATTAAGTTCCATCAATACATATTAAAAAAATTGTATATTAAGAGTTAAATTGTTGATTAACTTTGAGTTGTTGGATGTTTAATTTGCAATTAAAATAAATTTGCAAATTTTGAAAAAAATTGTGGTTTTTTGTTTTTGCTTTAAACCCTAAATTCATCCAACGATTCAGTGGACTTTTTTTTTCAACAGCTGGATTATACTATATAGAAACTAAAAATATCTTCGGTAAAATTTTAAATTTTAGAACTCCTTGTGAAAAATAGGTTGGGATTTTAAGAAGCTATTCGGAGCAGAAATGAAAAAAATAAAACTATTGTTTTAATGAAGCCTTTTTGGCTTCTTTGTTACAATACATTTATGATTTATCATTCTTTTCAAAGTACCACCGTCTACTTTTCATCTTTTTGAGTAACAACAATTGATTGCAACTAACTGTTCTGTTACTAATTGGACCGAGAAAATTGACCAGACGACTAAACCAATCGGTTTGGCTTCTGGTTAAAGTCTCTGCAAAAGACTTTGTCTGAAACGTTGACTTTTTAGAGATTGTGCAAAGCTTTGTTTCTAAAGTCTCTGCAAAAGACTGATCTGAAACGTCGACTTTTTAGAGATTGTGCAAAGCTTTGTTTCTCCGGAGATCATCTTGTCTCTTTCTCTCAAGAACGTAGGAGAGGATGTATAAGAATGAAAGTGATGCCCTTGTAGATTCCATCAAAGCAAAGCTGGAATCTTTGTCTTCCCTTTCAGCTCAAAGTAGTATCTACAGAGTACCCAATAAGCTCCGTTGCCTCAATCCTGATGCATATACACCTCGGATTGTGTCCTTTGGCCCGTTTCATCGTGGTAAAGAAGAGCTACAGGACATAGAAGAGCATAAATACAGGTACTTGCAGAGTTTTATCCCTAGAACAGATTCTAGTCTACAAGACCTTGTTAGTATTGCTAGGACTTGGGAACAAAAAGCTCGCAGCTGTTATGCTGAAAATATGAAACTTAACAGCGATGATTTTGTAGAGATGTTAGTCTTAGATGGTAGCTTTCTCGTTGAACTTCTTTTGAGGTCTTGTTATCCTCAACTTAGAGATGAGAATGATGGCATATTTAGCAACTCAATGGTGATCACCGATGTGTCTCGTGACATGTGTTTGATAGAAAATCAAATACCCTTTTTCGTCATAAAGGGTTTCTTTCTTCTCTTGTTTACGTTCTACCAACAGGGAACACCATCGATCCTAAAGCTAGCTCAACGCCACTTCAGTTGTTCTTTTAGCCACATTGATGATGAGAAGTTTATTTCAGAACCAATGCATTTTGTTGATCTTCTCAGGTCTTGTTATCTGCCACTGGTTCCAATCAGATGGGAAGAAACCGCAATGAATGTGAACAATGCGCCTAAAGCAACAGATCTTCACTCAGCTGGTGTTAGGTTCAAGCCAGCAGAAAGCTCCACTTGTTTACTTGACATTACCTTTGTTAATGGACTATTAAAGATTCCTACAGTGTTTATAGATGATCTCACGGAATCACTCTATAGAAACATCATTGCGTTTGAACAATGTCGTTGCTCAGTTAAGAATTTCCTCCACTACATAACCCTGCTTGGTTGCTTCATTAAATCCTCTACAGATGCTGATCTGCTCATCCGCAGTGGGATCCTTGTGAACCATCTTGGTAACTCGGAAGATGTTTCGAATTTGTTTAATAGCATCTGCAAAGAAGTTGTCTTTGGTGGAAGATTTTACTTTTCAAATCTCTCTGAGAACTTGCAAGTTTACTGCAACAAACCATGGAACAAGTGGAAGGCGATATTGAGACGTGACTACTTCCATAATCCTTGGTCTGTTGCTTCTGTTTTTGCTGCTTTACTTCTTCTACTTCTCACTTTTATACAGGCTGTATGTTCTATCTTGGCTCTGTAAGTCTTTTGGGACATCACTTGGTCTGTTATAAAAACCAAAATCTTCTTTAATCTCCCAAGCTTGTAATGAACTCTGTTCTTTTTTTTACTGACATGAAACAAAACAGTTAGACTAATGCTAAATAAAAAACATGAAACGAGTGATAGATAACATTGGCCCTCATGAGATAAACATTACTACCAAAAAAACAAGCATTGGCCCTTTAATTATGAATTTAGTTTTTAACTTTTAGCCTGTAAGACTATTTTAATTATGGTTTTCTTTCTCTTTGGACTCTTCAATGTTTTTGTTTTTTTTTTTTCAATTTTAAGTTTGCTTTATGCTATCATATTTGGTTATATATGTAAACTACTAATATAATTATATAACTAGATTACCTTAAATATTCATATTCATATTCGAAAGGATCTTATTTATGACAAATCAAATTTAATCAAATTGTATGCAAATTTATATCAAGACTGAAATCAGATTAAAATGAAACAAAAAATTTATTCATAAATATCTTCACATGAAATCTTGCATAACAAGACACATAAACTTGCTTTCCGGTAAAAAGAAATAATTCTTTATCTTGAAATCATTTGCTTAGATGGAATGAAAAAAAAAAAGAAAAAAAAAGAAAGAAATGAAACTGCTTTGAATTATTAATGAGACAATGAATAGTGGATCATCAATTTTTTAGAAAATGAACGTATTTTCGATATAGAAATAAAAGTTGTACGAGTACAGATAATAAATTCATGGGTTTAAACAAAAAAACCCTCAACTTTGTGGCAACTTATAAATTTATCCTCCACTTTAATAAAATACAAATGAACCCTCCACTTCAAAATTAAACATCAATTTAACCTTTAACATGCTAACTTTATTTTTATATAAATTGATAAAACTTAATGAATTAATTATGAGCAATATATACTTTTTAGTCGAGTGAGAAACACCACATGTAGTCAATTGTGATTCTTTTTTTGTCGTTTTCTAGGTAAAATTACAAAATATTCCTTTAATTACCGGAATAATCGTGTACTCAAAATCATCGACCCAAATACAAAACTAAAAATATGATAATCAAAGTGACCATGGATCGCAAGTAGATGTGGAGAAGGATAAACTAGTCTTTTCGAACAGTTTTTAGTCAATAAAAACCTAAATGATATTTCTCATAAGATTTATTAAAAAAAATATTTCTCGTAATAGACCCAAACTTAATTAACATATATGTCTTCAATTTTATTTGAATTTAAATATAATATCTTATATATACTAATGAAATAATCTTTCAAGTTCATACAAAAAAAAATCAAGTCTTAAAATCATATTTATTTCTAAATAAAATAGACAACTTATATATTAATTAAGTTCCATCAATACATATTAAAAAAATTGTATATTAAGAGTTAAATTGTTGATTAACTTTGAGTTGTTGGATGTTTAATTTGCAATTAAAATAAATTTGCAAATTTTGAAAAAAATTGTGGTTTTTTGTTTTTGCTTTAAACCCTAAATTCATCCAACGATTCAGTGGACTTTTTTTTTCAACAGCTGGATTATACTATATAGAAACTAAAAATATCTTCGGTAAAATTTTAAATTTTAGAACTCCTTGTGAAAAATAGGTTGGGATTTTAAGAAGCTATTCGGAGCAGAAATGAAAAAAATAAAACATAGGAGAATCCTTCACCTAATTACTGTGAAATGATGAATAATTTTCTCTTCCCCCAACTTTGCATTTTAATATAATTAACCATTAAAATAAGCTAACTTTAGAAAAATCAATATAAAAAAAAATATTAAACACGAACAATCTTTTCTTCTCCATTTTCTACCCACAATCATAATTGCATTCAGTCAATCACTCCATTCATCACTAAATCACTGTAACTTTTTTTTCACTCAACTTTCGTACTTTATTTTGTTTTTCCTCTCTTTTGGTCCGTAGCTACTAGATCTCTCTATTATACGAAGAAACCCAGAATCAAAAAGGTTTCTCTTTAATCATTAAACAAGAGATCTGAATCAGCTTTTTTTTTCTTCTGTGCTTTCTCCTGCAAATGTGATTTATATAGTGATTAATTTTTCTAATCTTTTGTGTTCTTATTCAATCGTAATCTCAACTCTTCATCTCCAAAAAAAAAAGCTACCTTTTTTCTTATCTTCTATTTCATCTCGTGAAGGTTCGTAAAAACATAGGAGAATCCTTCACCTAATTACTGTGAAATGATGAATTTTCTCTTCCCCCAACTTTACATTTTAATATAATTAACCATTAAAATAAGCTAACTTTAGAAAATTCAATTAAAAAAAATATTAAACACGAACAATCTTTTCTTCTCCATTTTCTACCCACAATCATAATTGCATTCAGTCAATCACTCCATTCATCACTAAATCACTGTAACTTTTTATTTACTCAACTTTCGTACTTTATTTTGTTTTTGCTCTCTTTTGGTCCGTAGCTACTAGATCTCTCTATTATACGAAGAAACCCAGAATCAAAAAGGTTTCTTCTCTTTAATCATTAAACAAGAGATCTGAATCAGCTTTTTTTCTTTCTGTGGTTTCTCCTGCAAATGTGATTTATGTAGTGATTAATTTTCTAATCTTTTGTGTTCTTATTCAATCGTAATCTCAACTCTTCATCTCCAAACAAAAAAGCTACCTTTTTTCTTATCTTCTATTTCATCTCGTGAAGGTTCGTATCACATTATTGCCTTTTTGGCTTTACTCTATTGAAGCTACAGTTTTTTTTGTTGTTTTCGTCTGAGTTTTTTGTCCTTTTTATTCTTTGCTTGGAATGATTTGTGAAAGTTGGGTTTATTCTTACTTAGTCTTGATATTTTTGATTTCAGAAAATGTAGGTTTAAGAGATTAAAGATTCTTTCTTCTTTTTCCTTCTTTGTTTGTCTCATTAATTGAAGAGCAATAGTTGTTATACTGTACTTACTGTTTTTGATTTTCTAGCTTTTTTTCTATAAATGACATAAATATCCAACTGATCTTTTCTTTACTTGATTAATGTGTTTAGGCTTGAGTCGGTTCTTTGTCTTCAATCTCTGATTTGGGTTTCAAGGTTAGTTGAGTTTGGTTTTAATCTTTATGTGTTTGGTTCTTGAAACAGCGAGAAAGATGAATCTCAGGTTAGTTGAGTTTGGTTTTAATCTTTATGTGTTTGGTTCTTGAAACAGCGAGAAAGATGAATCTCTTTCTTGTTTTTTTTTTTGTCGTGGTTTGGATTTTCCAGTTTAAATGTTCTAGATTTGATGTACTTGGCCATGTAGATGATTCTTGTGTCTCTATACAGTAGTTTTGATCTGCATTTTGTGTGAAAGCTTGATCCTTTTTGACCAAATCTATGTCCTTAGCTCTGAGAGGAGTGTATGAGATTAGATGATCTGTGTCATTTGTTGAGTATTTATGCAGTCTCAGGATGTTGATGCCTTCGTTTTATTTTGATGTTGCAGTTTGAATCTCCACTAAAATTAAGTTGGATCCTAATTGGTGCGAAACAATATGGACATTGGGTTGAGAATTTTGGTGGTGTTCGCACTTCTTGTTATTGTGACAGCAGAGGTTTACATTGTGACTATGGATGGAGATCCAATCATAAGTTATAAAGGTGGGGAAAATGGTTTTGAAGCAACTGCTGTCGAATCTGATGAGAAGATTGATACATCAAGGTAATTGGATAGTTTCTTTCTCATCTGGATAACTTGAGAACTGTTTACACATTACTTGTTAGATTAACGATCTATTACTCTTTCAGTGAATTGGTGTCATTGTATGCTCGTCACTTAGAGAGGAAGCACGATATGATTCTTGGGATGCTCTTTGAGGAAGGATCATACAAAAAGCTTTACAGCTATAAACACCTGATAAATGGATTTGCAGCCCATGTTTCTCCAGAGCAGGTGAACAATCGAGTTGAGATCATTTCTACATTCTTATTTTTAGTTCATGTTCCCTTACACTAGTCCACTGAATTTGATAGGCAGAGATACTTCGTCGCACGCCTGGTGTGAAATCTGTTGACAAAGATTGGAAAGTTAGGAGACTCACTACACATACACCAGAGTTTCTTGGACTTCCAACCGATGTTTGGCCAACAGATGGCGGTTTATGTTTGGCCAACAGATGGCGGTTTTAATAGAGCAGGAGAAGATATTGTTATCGGGTTTGTTGACTCTGGGATATATCCGCATCACCCAAGTTTTGCTTCCCACCACAGATTACCTTATGGCCCTCTTCCTCATTACAAAGGGAAATGTGAAGAAGATCCTCATACCAAGAAGAGCTTCTGCAACCAGAAGATTGTTGGAGCTCAACATTTTGCTGAAGGCTAAAGCGGCTGGGGCATTTAACCCAGATATCGACTATGCATCGCCAATGGATGGTGATGGGCATGGAAGGTTTGTCTTTATAGTTTTGTTTTAATAATCTAAAGTTGTCTTTGGGATTTAGGAGGCACTAGGACACTATCATCGTGCCCATCTGTTATTGTTCTAAGCAAATATTATCCTTCTTGCTTTTCAGTCATACAGCAGCTATAGCAGCTGGGAATAATGGAATTCCATTAAGAATGCATGGTTATGAATTCGGAAAAGCGAGTGGGATGGCTCCTCGTGCAAGGTAGGAAGATGTGCACATGTTAGTCTCAAGGAAATTTTGTTTTTTTTCTCCTGCATATGCTAAAAGGCTAATTTCTTACAGGATTGCTGTTTATAAGGCTCTTTACCGGCTTTTTGGAGGCTTTGTTGCTGATGTGGTTGCTGCAATTGATCAGGTAAGAGTAAAAACTTATCACAAGTTACAAAGGACTGACCATCACGTACAGAGAAAAATATCTTGGCTTATATGATTTAATTTTTCCTGCTACCTTTATATGGTTTGGAATTCTAAATGCTACTTTCCGAAGATATTACATTAGTTTATGATAATTAGATATTTTCATGAGCAGGCTGTTCATGATGGAGT
>CM071721.1:2335383-2349084 GCA_036630335.1 Physaria fendleri | reverse complement strand
TCTACTGAGCAAGTAATTCACAAATCTGAGAATAGAGACAGTGGGTTGGGTAGCGGGGATTCTAAAGCTCAACCAACAGAGACAGTGCTTGATGAGTCTGCTATGTACAACCAGGTATCTGAGGTCATCCCTGTTACAGGGTTTGAGGTAAAATCTGATTGTATTTCTACTGATTCTGTGTCAAATAATGAAAAAATAGAACTAAAAGATAACAAAATTGCTGATAATGTCAAATTAGAACAAAATGTTATTAAGTCCCAAGAGCCATCAGATAACAAAATTGCTGATAATGTCAAATTAGAACAAAATGTTATTAAGTCCCAAGAGCCATCAACAATTATTGGCGAATCGCATCCAATGGATGTTGAGGCGCCTGAGCAGAAGATATCTGTTGGAGGTAGAGATGACAGCAATGCTGAAAATGCAGATATCACCAAAGAAAATAATATTATCGATGCAGGCGACTCAGAAAAGTTGAACTTAGATAGAAGTTCGGGTGATGAATCTATGGAGGATGAGCCAGAGATAAAGCAAACTGAGTCTGATGATAAGAGTGAGAAAATTGAATTGCTTTCTAAGGAGGAAAGCCGTGCTGGTATGCATGCTGGGGAAGGGAAAGCACCTGGAAATAAAAGTCATCCACTGGTGGCTTCTGACAAAAGAAAGTTTCCTGGTAATGATGGTAAGTCTTTTCGTATTCATTTGATTTATTAATCAATTTGTTTGCTTTGTTGAAATCTTTTAATGTTGGTGTTTGAGGCATACATTCCTAGGGTTTATCAGCTATTTCATCTTTGTAATCTTTTAATGTTGGTGTTTGAGGCATACATTCCTAGGGTTTATCAGCTATTTCATCTTTGTGTTTATGGCTACTTCTTGTATCTGTTGTTTTCTGAAGCATCTCTGTTGAAATTGAATCTACATATGTGACGAAATGTCTTTATTTATACCCCAATGCAGATCAAGAATCTACTGGAAACAATGAGCCTGCGAAGAGGCAACGCCGATGGAACTCTGATAGCGTAAAAGTTCCTGAAACACAGGCCGTTAATAGTGTTGCACCCACAACAACACCAACCGGTCTGAAACGTCACTTCACAAGATCTGACTCTTCGGTTAGTGAGGATGGACCCAAGGAACGTGTGGGTATGTAACTCTACATTCCTCTAATCCTCTATGTATGTTTCCATCTCTTGTTCATTGTCTTAAAACATTGTTTGATGGATGTGTTCAATATTTATTCTCAGTTCCTCCTTCTCCAAAGGAGCCTACAAATTCCCTCAGGATTGATCGTTTCTTAAGGCCGTTCACATTGAAAGCTGTTCAAGAGCTTCTGGGTAAAACCGGAAACGTCACTAGTTTCTGGATGGATCACATTAAGTTCACATTGAAAGCTGTTCAAGAGCTTCTGGGTAAAACCGGAAACGTCACTAGTTTCTGGATGGATCACATTAAGACCCATTGCTATGTATCAGTAAGGCTCTGTCTTCAATCCTTTTAATTTACAAAATTAGTCCAAGAAGATTTTCTTTGTGAAAATGAGCGAGTTGTGACGTGAATGCAGTATTCCTCTGTTGAAGAAGCTGCAGCGACAAGAGAAGCAGTGTACAACCTCCAATGGCCACCTAATGGAGGTCGCTTTCTCGAAGCTAAATTTGTTGGACCAGAAGAAGTCAAAGCAAAACTGGAAGCTCCTCTGCCTCATCCTCCTCCTCCTCCTCGGCATCAGCCACAGGCACAGACTCCTTTGCAGCCACCTCCAACTGCTCTTCCACCACCACCACCTCTGACCAAACTACCTCCCGTTGTAGAACGTCTTCCTCTTCCTCCTCCACCTCCTATAGTCCATGAGGAACCAGAACCCCCGATTGTGACTCTGGATGATCTTTTCAAGAAGACAAAAGCAATCCCTAGGAGGAAACGTCACTAGTTTCTGGATGGATCACATTAAGACCCATTGCTATGTATCAGTAAGGCTCTGTCTTCAATCCTTTTAATTTACAAAATTAGTCCAAGAAGATTTTCTTTGTGAAAATGAGCGAGTTGTGACGTGAATGCAGTATTCCTCTGTTGAAGAAGCTGCAGCGACAAGAGAAGCAGTGTACAACCTCCAATGGCCACCTAATGGAGGTCGCTTTCTCGAAGCTAAATTTGTTGGACCAGAAGAAGTCAAAGCAAAACTGGAAGCTCCTCTGCCTCATCCTCCTCCTCCTCCTCGGCATCAGCCACAGGCACAGACTCCTTTGCAGCCACCTCCAACTGCTCTTCCACCACCACCACCTCTGACCAAACTACCTCCCGTTGTAGAACGTCTTCCTCTTCCTCCTCCACCTCCTATAGTCCATGAGGAACCAGAACCCCCGATTGTGACTCTGGATGATCTTTTCAAGAAGACAAAAGCAATCCCTAGGATATATTACTTACCCTTGTCAGAGGAACAGGTTGCAGCTAAACTTGCAGCTAACAATAATAGCAAGTGATCTTGCTAGTTTGGAGGATTTCAGGTCATTGTTTTCGTAGCAGGCTATTAGTAATTTAGCTCAAAGTCGAAAACTATGTTGAATTTAGCTCAAAGTCGAAAACTATGTTGTTGAGTTTAGTTTGTTATTTTCGAAAACTCTTATGTTTTTGGACTTTGGTTTGAACCTTTGAAGAACGAACAGAGTTGCTTGGCACTGTGTGTGTTTGTTGGATCTCTCTCTCCATTTCTTTTTAAATGGAGCTATAAGCAATTGTAGGTTCAATAATAAAACCATAATAATCCAATATCACCAAGTAAAACGTCATATAATATAAGACTATATAGATACCAAGATACGTTTTAGACACTTACATATACATAAGTACATTCAAATATAAGGACAAGAGACATATCTGTGGATCACCTCTTGACGAATTTATAGTTCTTCGGATTTCACATTAGTGATTTGATCATTAGCTACTTGTTCATAGGATAAACTTTGTTAGAAGTCCTTGTGGAGGAAAGAGAGGTTTCTTCAGAGCGGCTGTGAGCTTCTTCATGGTGGCCGGAGTTTCTCTCTTCTTCCATCTTTTTCATCTTCTCCTTCTGCTTCTTCGGCATTACTTGTAAGGGTGCGTAGCTCGCTCCAATGGACGACATTATGAACTTTTTTTTTGTGTGTTAATTAATTAATGGACCGAATGTTGTAAGAACAAAATGATGCTAAGACTGGAAAGAGTTTCGAAGTGAAGATTAAGTTTGTAAGAGTGCGCTATTTATAGAGTAATACGTATAGAGAAAATAAAGTAATTAAAAACCACCAGAACCGCCTGAGGTAAATGCTAGCAGAAAAAAGGTTTTTGAAAACAAGCGATTTAACGAAGAGGCGTGGCCTAGTGATAGGACGCCTCATCTGTCACCGGGTTAGCGATTTTAAAAACGGGATAAAGTAATTATTAGTATAAAAAACAAGAAATTAGCAACTGTAATACTAGGTAGTTGAGTCAAGAACTTAACCTATTTTTGATGATAACATATTTTAATTGTGAGTGAGACTATGCCTCAACTTTTTTACAAATTTTAATATATATTTACATATAGCTTTTGATTATGTCTTGTTAAACTATGGGAGAAGGTGGTTCTTCCACAAAATTAACATATTATATATTTTATAATATCCTTATGGGGGAGGTTTTATCTAATTTGTGGCTTTCGCTTTAATTAGGGGCCTGGTATATTCTCTTAGACCTGCGTCATTAACTATATTCACATTGAGAATTACACATATTCTCCTTCTTCATATATGACTAATCTTTGCATGGATCGATCGCTTTCTGTAAGAGAAAAAAATAAAGTATAATATCATGTAATGAACGGCGTGATTCCATGACAATAAAAAAACAAGAACGGCGTGCTTTTACTTTGTGGGCAGCTCGTAGAATATACTTGAATGGTATTGTTGACCCAAAAAAAAGGTATTACCAATGGTATTACGCAGCCTACAGATTCTGAAAAGAAAACTACATATATATTTTGTCGTCTAATGCTTCCTGTATTATTAGCCTTGATTCATCTATCGAATTGTTACCGACTTTTGATATTGCCTTGCAATTTTGCTAAGGCATCGGCTTCAATGCTAGACTTTTGAGGAATATGTTTAAATTTAAAACGTCTAGACTTTTGAGGAATATGTTTAAATTTAAAACGTGTTAGACAATGAATTAGCAATATTCTAGCATCACACGGATTGGCAATATTCGAAAAATACAAAACACAATATTATTCAACATTCTTTAGTATAATTTTCATATTCGTTGGATGTGTAATTCATATATTATCTTTATGTATTACTCTAAAAACAATAACACAAATCTATTCAATTATCAATTTGTTCAAAACAAAATCTACATTTCCGACAAAAAAAAGAACTGATATTCCAATGGAGATTGTGGATGATCCCGTGGATGGTCCAAACATAATACCTCCTCGTAAGCAATGAAGCTGGGAATCCGCTTCATGTATAGCAAATGCTTCCACGTAGGTTGTGCTTTGAATAGAAGAAGGGGCTACTAAAACCTTGGAGAAAAGTACGTCATGAGGAGATTTTTAAAATCCAACCATAGCGAAAAATTGAAGTTGGTGAAATTTAAGACGCAACTCTGTTCCACACTCGAACACGAGAAAGTTGGAATAAGAGTGTTCTAAGACGATTCCTGTGAAGAACACCATGATTGATAGTGTCTGATGGTTAGGTTGATGATATTCGAGATGATATGGCGTTTGGATTTAAAAATAAGATCATTTTGCTCTGATGGTTAGGTTGATGATATTCGAGATGATATGGCGTTTGGATTTAAAAATAAGATCATTTTGCGCCTTCCAGATATGTCATGGGATACAATAGAGTCATCGATATAAACCGTGAAAGAAGAAAGAGTTCAAGGAGTCAAGGATAACAATTTGGAGAAGGGTGAAAGAAGAAAGAGTTCAAGGAGTCAAGGATAACAATTTGGAGAAGGTACAAGTGTTTTTGGGAAAAGTTTACAGAAGGACCGTCGGGGCTAGGAGCTTTGTCGGGATCCATTTGGAAGAGGACAACATGGATTTTTGAGAGGGTAAGACGAGCTATAAGAGAGGAATTTATATCTGTTGAAAGTACTGGCTTAATAAAATCAAAGATGGGGCGAAAGTTAGGATGAGGGTCTGACTTTTTAGAGGGAAATAAAGAACGAAACAATTTGGATTGGATGTCTTAGAGTATTGTATCAGATGATCACTTGATGGATGCAATGCGGTTGATTGAACGTCTTTGCTTCTTTGTTTGGTGAAAAAACATTGTGTTACATTCACCATCCTTGAACCAAAAAACTTTGCGCCAATATGTTTGTTCGAGGAATAATTGTTTGGACATCTCTTGCTTTAGTGAAGAAATGACACCAAAATCCAGGCAAAAAGTTTTAAAAGCACCTTTGATTTCTTTTTCTAAATAGTCTATATCTTTTTAGGGTTTGTTTGGTTGTTTGACCGCCAAGAAGAGATATCCCGCCAAACACAAGACATAAATGCATTAAAATTAGATGAAAAGTAAATTTGTTTTGCCTTAGAATATAGGTTGGAAACTGTGCTTATAAATAAGGGCATCTCTTCCCATCTTCTATCACACCGTAAGGTCTTGCGCGATGTTTGTGTGAGACTTGTCAATATAAACTAAAAGAAGTTTATGGTCTGAACCATGGCAATTTAGAATATACGCTTGAGAACGGGGAAGGAAAGATATCACGAGGAGTTGATAAAGACTTTCTCAATGCATGATTTAATAAAGTGATGATGATGCGAACCATGCCAATAAAAAGGGCCTCCAAAAGTTCGAAGGCGAGAAAGATCGTATCCGCTAAGAAAATCATTGAAAGCATCAGGACTACTAATCAGACGAGTAGATCTTTCATGTTTCTCATTATTGCCGGAAATACAGACGAGTAGATCTTTCATGTTTCTCATTATTGCCGGAAATACCATTAAAATCTCTACAAGTAGTCTTGGGAGGTTTTGGTATTTGTTGGAGTTGAAATCGTTAACCATTTGGTTCCAAATAGATCGAGGGTCATGCTTCCGTGGTGGGCCATGGTGGGCCGTAAATGTAAGAACTCCAAAAGGAGAAACTTAGGTAATTAAAGATCATATACATAAAATTTGGAGTAAAGTACCCGACAAACTTGAAATCCACATACGACTTCCAAAAAAACAGACAAGATGCCACTAAAGCCAACTGTCGGTACCACAAAACACCTATGAAAAAGTATACTCGAACAAACAGACTCGACTCGAGACGGCATATTTTTAGTTTCAAAAAGGAAGATAACATCGAGACTTTTAATTTATTTAGTTATCGTAAATAGTGAATTGACAAAGGGCTCTTCAAACCTTTATAGATCCAATGCAAGTTCGTCCACCTCTCCGACGGTGGTAAAGTTCGCAATTACTTCACCGATTAGCCGGATAAAAAATGATAATTATATATTCCCCTTCCTGTTTTAAAATATTTCAAGAAAAAATGATCTATTTCTTTTTGCACTATTCTCGAATTGTATTCGCTTCCACATATTATTAATTTTATCTATTTGTCCTTGCAAAATTATTTACATATATGAAAGTAGTTAGAAACATATTCATCTCTGAATTGATAGTTTGAACTTGATTACACATTTACTTTGGATTCAATTGGTTTAATGTGCGTTTACCCGATAAACCAAATTAAAATACGGATTAAACTTGCATAAATCTAGATTTACGAGATGATTAAAATTTTTGACCCGTTTAATTTACAATTACACCCAAGAAATCATTAGATTTTTATTATGATAAAAGTTTATACTTGATTAACTATTTTATTATACTGAAAGAACTGAATGGTTGTATAACTGGTTAAATCTCAAAACCAACCTAGATAACGAATACTATATGCCAATAATTCATGGAAAAATCGTTTTTTCATCAAGTTTCAAATACAAATTGAATTCACTGATCACATGAAATAAATTTATCTTCAACATCGACATGCACACTAAATTATTTCATTTTTTTTTATTTACTTGGCACATACCGACATACATGCTATCGTAATACTAATAATAATCAATACACATAATAGAACTTATGATACTTGGCACATACCGACATACATGCTATCGTAATACTAATAATAATCAATACACATAATAGAACTTATGAAAATGAAGAAATAATATTAATAAAGATGCTGTAAAGTTATACATCTTAAAGAAAAAAGAAAAAAAACTGAATTTAAGTGTGTGTGAAATGATGATCATATAAATCTTCATGTCAAAATTAAACAAGAACACAATTACACAAATATGTGTGTGAAATGATGATCATATAAATCTTCATGTCAAAATTAAACAAGAACACAATTACACAAATATGAAATTTGATATCTATATAAAGCGTTGCATATCTTGATCTCGAATGGTAGAACCAGCTTTATAGTAGATAACAATAAATATAGATTGATCAAACACAACAAGAGAAGAACAAAGATTTAAGTACTTAAAAAAGATTACTAATTAACAAGAAGAGGTTTGATTCAATTAATTATAGTTTTCAGTTCTACAACATGCATTTTCCTCGTACCTATGTATGTTACAATATATAGAATGATCATTGGTCCTTGTATGCATCTAGAAACTTTTCAGAGCTTTTCTTTTGTTTGTTCAGGAAAACTTTTCAGAGCTTAAAGTTGATTGATATCTGTAGATCAATTAAGTTTTACAGTATCTGCAAATAAATTAACGCTGCAAAGCTTTTTTCCATTTTTGAAAAAAAAATTACAAGAAAATATGTCTGAGCCCGGGTTCGAACCGGGGACCTCTAGTGTGTGAGACTAGCGTGATAACCGACTACAGTGTGTGAAATGATGATCATATAAATCTTCATGTCAAAATTAAACAAGAACACAATTACACAAATATGAAATTTGATATCTATATAAAGCGTTGCATATCTTGATCTCGAATGGTAGAACCAGCTTTATAGTAGATAACAATAAATATAGATTGATCAAACACAACAAGAGAAGAACAAAGATTTAAGTACTTAAAAAAGATTACTAATTAACAAGAAGAGGTTTGATTCAATTAATTATAGTTTTCAGTTCTACAACATGCATTTTCCTCGTACCTATGTATGTTACAATATATAGAATGATCATTGGTCCTTGTATGCATCTAGAAACTTTTCAGAGCTTTTCTTTTGTTTGTTCAGGAAAACTTTTCAGAGCTTAAAGTTGATTGATATCTGTAGATCAATTAAGTTTTACAGTATCTGCAAATAAATTAACGCTGCAAAGCTTTTTTCCATTTTTGAAAAAAAAATTACAAGAAAATATGTCTGAGCCCGGGTTCGAACCGGGGACCTCTAGTGTGTGAGACTAGCGTGATAACCGACTACATTTTTTTGGTTGAATCATAAGTTCAGTTTATGAGAAGAACCACTGAACAAGTAAGACAAGAGATACACATTTGATTGAAGAGTGTTTGGTCGTCTAGTGTACACATAACTGTCTTTTTCTTTCTAATAACTCACTCATGAAGTTGCAGAAAATGCAGATTGCTTCTGTTCCTCCTTTATTTTTTGGTCAAGAGGAAAAGAAGACAAACTGATGAAACATAGTATTATTCATTTATTATACAGCAATTAAAACTAGGCACAAATAAACTCTGATGACATGGAAACGTGTTTAAATTCATGAGAGATGTTGCAGTGAAATATATCATTCTGAAACTAGAAGCCACCTGGTCTAGGCATACTGTCTTCTTTGGCTAAATAGCTCTTAACTTGCTCAAAGGCCTGATGATAAATTATGTAGTTGAGTTTCATTCATAAATCAAACGAACTCCAATGTACACAACTTAATAGGAACAGATAGATTCTGAGACTTACCTCAATGGCAATTTCAGTTGGTGTGATGTACACAACTTAATAGGAACAGATAGATTCTGAGACTTACCTCAATGGCAATTTCAGTTGGTGTGACATCTGAGACGCTTTTATAACCGAGCTTCAATGTAATATCTGAAAAAATCAAGTGAACTAGTCACAAATCGATATAGCTGAGATTGTGTAAAGCTATATAGAAAATGAAAGGTGAAACGGATCATACTCTCCAAGGAAACTCTGGCACTGGCATTAGCGTATGCTTCACCACGTGCATCCCAAGTCTTTGAAAGACCGTTTAAAGTCTATATGGAGTCAAAATTGATCAAAACCATAGAGAAATATAAACTCTTTTTACTTAACAGTGGTAGCATTACCGCTGTGTATGTGTCCTCTGACTTATCATCATGTAACAATGGTCTTGAATCAGTTCCTTCGGCAGCGATTCTATGAGCTAAGGCTTCTAGAGGAACATCAAGCCAAATGCTAACACCTTTATGCATATACTTCCTTAATACCAAAATTGGACACATTATTACCCAATGATCTGAGTTTCATATTTATATATCACTGATAAGAAGGAAACATACCAATTGATGGGTCTTATAACTGCACCTCCCCCGGTTGAAACAACAAGTTGGTTGTACATCAAAGAGAGTTTCTTCAAAGCTTCAGTCTAGGAAGAAAGCATACAATGAAATTAGATGTACACAACTTAATAGGAACAGATAGATTCTGAGACTTACCTCAATGGCAATTTCAGTTGGTGTGGGATCTAAGACGCTTTTATAACCGAGCTTCAATGTAATATCTGAAAAAATCAAGTGAACTAGTCACAAATCGATATAGCTGAGATTGTGTAAAGCTATATAGAAAATGAAAGGTGAAACGGATCATACTCTCCAAGGAAACTCTGGCACTGGCATTAGCGTATGCTTCACCACGTGCATCCCAAGTCTTTGAAAGACCGTTTAAAGCCTATATGGAGTCAAAATTGATCAAAACCATAGAGAAATATAAACTCTTTTTACTTAACAGTGGTAGCATTACCGCTGTGTATGTGTCCTCTGACTTATCATCATGTAACAATGGTCTTGAATCAGTTCCTTTGGCAGCGATTCTATGAGCTGAGGCTTCTAGAGGAACATCAAGCCAAATGCTAATACCTTTATCCATATACTTCCTTAATACCAAAATTGGACACATTATTACCCAATGATCTGAATTTCATATTATATATCACTGATAAGAAGGAAACATACCAATTGATGGGTCTTATAAATTATATATCACTGATAAGAAGGAAACATACCAATTGATGGGTCTTATAACTGCACCTCCCCCGGTTGAAACAACAACTTGGTTGTACATCAAAGAGAGTTTCTTCAAAGCTTCAGTCTAGGAAGAAAGCATACAATGAAATTAGTTGGTTGTACATCAAAGAGAGTTTCTTCAAAGCTTCAGTCTAGGAAGAAAGCATACAATGAAATTAGCAGCTAGACTAAACAAAGAAGGTTGAGGAAAGGCTCCACACAATAAGAACTGAGGGGAAGACGAGCATAATCTAACCTCTTTATCTCTGAAGACACTCTCACCGTAATGCTTAAATATCTCAGTTACAGAAGTAACATTCATTGCTTGCTCGATCAAATTGTCACTGGCACATTTACAAAACAGTATTTAAGCTCAGCTAAAGTTCAATAGACACAGTTGAAAATGGGAAGATAACATACCTATCAAAAAATGTATAACCAAGTGCTCTTGCCATTATCTCCCCCAGTGTTGTCTTCCCGGAACCCATCATTCCTAACACATTCAGGAGGAAACTGTCAGTTACCATAATGCACGGGAAGCTAAACAATACTCAAAACAAAGGATGAGACAAAGAAACTGACCAACAAGATAGATAGATCGTCCATTTAAATATGGTTTAACCTCTTCAGCTTTTCTCTGCAAAAGCTAGTGTAATCCATTGTCAACATAAGACCCTTATAAAAAGGTAGAAGGTAACACACAACATCTAAACCCATTTCACTAAAAAGATTAAGAAGCACAATATCTTGATGTAAAGATAGAAAAGTATCAACTTGCCTTCAAAATCTGTTCTTCATCAAATGGAGAATTAAGAAGACTTCCGGTTTCCAACAATGCTACAAAATAAAAATAAAAATGAAGGAAACAAACCTCTTTGTGATCAAATAGAAACAATCAAAACATAGCAAAAGATTTATGCTTTTTTCTGTTAGAACCTGAGGAGTTGTTATCAGAAAGTGATCTTTGACGATGATCCCTTCTTTTGTCAAGAGCAAAAGCAACAACTCTAAGCCTTTTATCTTCCTTAAGTCGCTGTGTAGACCTAAGACTCAGAGAACCACGAGGCTTCCCTTCAAAAATTCTCAAATCAGTCAATGATGAATACTGAAACCTCTGAACAGTAGCTGCATCCATATTCTGCAAATGCACAACACAAGAATTTAGATTTTATGCAAAAAGCAAAATCTTTTTGATTCCCCTTTCCGTACAAAGTATCAATAACTTATCTTCAAGACCAGACAACATCAATTTCCGTACAAAGTATCAATAACTTATCTTCAAGACCAGACAACATCAACTGAATCATTTCCTTTAAGCTAGAAAAATTGGATTTAGAATTAAAACACAATTTGTTTAGAATTAAACTAATTGCAGCTAAATCTTTTGAAGAAGCTCCATGAATAATAAAAGAAAGAGATTAAGGTCTCACAACTCGAATTCCTATATAAAGAAGTAATGCAATTACAAATGAAATCGGAGATTGGAAACATTCATAAAGTGTTCACCTTTTTTACCTACCTACGGCGGAGCAAATCACCAGAGGCAGAGACTCTCTTTCTATCCCTCTTTCTCCCCTTATATTAAGCTTTTCTTATTGGCGAATATAAAGTTTTAGGTAATATGTAATTATGTATTTATATTATCCGTCATTGTAAGATCTGATCAAAAGAAATTACTAGTTGAGGGGTTGGTGAAATTCCTAAATTATTATGTTTAAGTCAATAATTAAGTATTTGACTGATGATAAATTTAGTGGTTTTCGCCAATTAAAAGTCTAATTGAAATGTTAGGGGAATAAGTGCAACGTGTTTTTAGATTTTTTTTTTTTTTTTAATTTGCTTATGATATATATTGCTCACGCAGCCACGATCAGGCTCTCATTCAGGAAAGACAAAGGAGAATGTGTCTGCAAAGTCTTCGATGTCCCAAATCTCCCTGAAGCTGAAGCCATATTCTTCTACCAAATCCACACACACTTGTGCTTTCGATTATTCATCTACAATGGTATATTACAAGAGTATTTTCTAAAAATATCTCAAAATCACAAATTTATTTTTTCTTTTTTATTGTACGAATCGCACCAAATCACAAGAAAATTTTCTTTTTTTACATAAAAAAATACACCATCCTAAAATTTCACTCAAATCTCTTAAAATTTCAAATATCTTCACTCATACCAAATCCTTTACAATTTTAATTCCAATACATCTGCTAAAAGCTGACAGAAAATACCACACGTAAAAATTTAATACTTTTAACATAATTATATAATAGTACCATATGTGAACACTAAATTATATAAAATAATTGACAACCACTATAATTAGTTTGAAGAACAATTTCTTTGTCATACAAAAATCAAAACTCTTTAAAAAAAAAAAAAGCCTATATCAATTAGTTATATGAACGTTACTCTAAAATCATAATAAGGGTGGAGAATATTTAATAACTAATTTTGAAGGACCCGTGTTTTTGTTAATCTAAATAAATAAATAAAAATAATTACTTATGATTAACTATAAAATATTAATATTTTTAATATTTTTAAACTATTAAAAAGTTCCAACATATTTTAAATTTTTGTGATTTAAAATTTATTAAATTCGTGATCAAGGTTATTGTGTTTTTTTTTAAGTTCCAACATATTTTAAATTTTTGTGATTTAAAATTTATTAAATTCGTGATCAAGGTTATTGTGTTTTTTTTTGGGGCAGAAAACGAACTTCATTACTTAATAATTAGTTTCGATTACAAATTTCACTTTCCAATTGATGGCGTCTTCCAACCCTAATTTGAAAGGGTAAAAAGATACTCGAAAAAACATAAAACACTGGACGTAAAGAGATAGATCTTCAAGGAGCATAGAGAAATGAGCTTTTTCTATGGGTCCAAGAGCTTGATGATAGTGGTTTGCGCTTGTCGACCAAGAAACTACAGCTATGAGAAATCCAATTAAGGTTCCCTTGAATGCTGTTGCAAATGCCTATAAAGGTTAAAACCGTCGATCGAGTAAAACCCGAATCCAGAGGAAATATTCTCTGTCCTAAAGACGAGAAATATATACTCTCTCTCTTATTGAAAAGTGGACATTGGATAGAGAGATCAAAATTATACCAAGGAAAAAATTCCATAACATCAAAGGATGAGCTACTGATGCCATATCAAGTCTAAACATTATAATTAGCCCACCACCTAAGAATAAATCCTCTTCTAAAACCCAACTTAACTTAAAAAATAGCCCACCACCTAAGAATAAATCCTCTTCTAAAACCCAACTTAACTTAAAAAAACAGGGCCCAGATAAGCCCATTAATAAAGCTATACGTAATTTAGGGTTTTGGAAAGAGTATCAAATATAGTCGGAGTAAATTGAAATATACTATTATCATCATCTACAGACTACAATTAGATGAAAATTATTTAATTGATTTTATATGTGAAAAGATAAAACAACAACAAGATATTAAAATTTAAAA
>CM071721.1:2312814-2329000 GCA_036630335.1 Physaria fendleri | reverse complement strand
AAACGTTTGATAATCTCTCTTTACAAACTTTTACTCTCTCAACAAAAGTACTCTCTCAAACACACTACCTCCCAAACAGAGCAACTCTCTAAAGCGACACTCTTAGACTCTCTGTTATTACACGGACTAGTCTGTCATCACAATCTCTCCTATTGCTTGAATGGGTGAATGATCAAAGCTCTCTAATCAACTATTTATACTAATAGTGATTCTCTAGCTGCGCACGCCCAGTTTGTTGTGATACTCAACTTATCACCACGTTTTTAGGACTAGAGTATATCTTTTTCAACTCTATCCTAACAAACATATCTTTTGATTTCTTTTAATCTTCTAGAAAATACTTATCCACTTCAATTTGCTATTTTTAGCCAACAAGACATTTCTTATCTTCCTTATCCATAAGCCACGTTTTTAGGACTAGAGTATATCTTTTTCAACTCTATCCTAACAAACATATCTTTTGATTTCTTTTAATCTTCTAGAAAATACTTATCCACTTCAATTTGCTATTTTTAGCCAACAAGACATTTCTTATCTTCCTTATCCATAAGTCGTTGCTCTTTCAATTATATCCTCTTATTCTTTCCTTGTCTTTACTGTAAAGACAATTAGCTATGTTTTGATACAATGAGTTAGCTGGGAAAGGAAAGAATAGAGAAGCAGAAGGTGATATAGCCCATGAAAGTCGTGCATAAGAGCACTGAAACAGCACATGGTTTATAGTTTCAACTGGTTCTGCATATATGGGGCACGTTCCTGTTTTTGACAGCCTTTTATGGATTAAGTTCTTGCCAACCGTTAGGTGATTTGATAAGCATTGCCAAAGAAAATATTTTATTCTGGGAGTTTTATCAACCTTCCATATATCCTTATAGAGAGCATTGATATTTGGTCCATATTTTTCCTCTGAATATGCATTCCCATTTGTTGTGGACTAAAGCCAGTACGCTGATTTAAGACCGAAACTCCTTATTGTCATTATGAATCCAGTTGTACATTTTGAAAAGAAAAGGTTTTTCTTTTAGTATATCACATAATTTGCCATTAGAATTTAGCATCATTAACATGATCCTTTTGATGTCAGGCATTATACTGTCTGCCGTTTTCAGTACTCAGACTTACCACCCTTTCTTCCCTTATAACAAAAAAACAGTAGCATGTTCTCATGATCGTCACAACAGGCACTCTTCTATCTCGGTAGGATGGGAAGCTATGGGAGTTGGCTTAAAGTGCAAGAAACGAGGCGCTTCTTCACTTCATCTTCTTCTGCTTCTGCTTCAGGTCTCTTGGAATTTTTAAATGCAGATTTTCCTTATACATTAGGAATCCGAGGAAAGCGCGACTTTGCACGTCTCTTGCAGCTGCGCGCATCTGATGACCTGTTGCTCTATCACAATGTCGTTCATGGTCAGGTTATTGTTTCTGGTCTTGAGACAGATACGTATCTTAGCAATATTTTGATGAATTTGTATTGTAAAAGTGGTTGTATGGCTTATGCACGTAAGCTGTTCGAGAAAATGCCTGAAAGAAACTTGGTTACTTGGTCCACAATGGTTTCAGCTTGCAACCAGCATCGACTTTATGAGGAATCTTTGTTGGTTTTCTTAGAATTCTGGAGTACTTGGAAGAAGATTCCGAACGAATATATTTTGTCGAGTTTGATCCAAGCTTGCTCAAGATTAGATGGTTGTGGTCGTTTGATGATTTTTCAATTGCAAAGTTTTCTTGTCAAGAGTGGATTTAATAGGGATGTTTATGTTGGTACCTTGTTGATTGATTTTTATTTGAAGGAAGGTAATATTGATTATGCGACGCTCATGTTTGATGCTTTACCAGAGAAATCTACAGTGACCTGGACGACAATGATCAATGGGTGTGTAAAAATGGGAAGAAGCCACGTTTCGTTACAGTTGTTCTACCAACTAATGGAAGTTAATACTGTTCCAGATGGTTATATCCTTTCTACAGTTCTTTGTGCATGTTCAGTACTTCTGTTTCTTAAAGGCGGAAAGCAGATTCAGGCACACATCTTGAGATGTGGGCATGAGTTGGATACTTCACTGATGAATGTGCTTATAGATTTTTATGTGAAGTGTGGCAGAGTTACATCTGCTCGTAAGCTTTTCGATGGAATGCCGAATAAAAACATCATTTCATGGACCACAATGATGACTGGTTATAAGCAGAATTCTCTTCATAAAGAAGCCATGGAGTTGTTTATTAGTATGGCAAAATTTGATTTAAAGCCGGATATGTATGCTTGCTCTAGCATACTCACATCGTGTGCCTCACTTCAAGATTTGGAATATGGAAGACAGGTTCATGCTTATACTATCAAAGCCAATCTTGGCAATGATAGCTATGTTACTAACAGCTTGATTGACATGTATGCGAAATGTGATTGTTTAACCAATGCCAGAAAGGTCTTTGATACTTTGGCTTCTGATGATGTGGTTTTATTTAATGCAATGATTGAAGGTTACTCCAGACTTGGGACACAATGGGAACTACAAGAAGCATTCAACATCTTTCGTGATATGATGTTCGGATTGATTCGACCTACCCTATTGACTTTTGTTAGCCTTCTACGTGCATCTGCTTCTTTAGGAAGCTTGGAACTGAGTAAACAAATCCATGGATTGATGTTCAAATATGGGGTAAACTTAGATATATTTGCTGGAAGCGCTTTGGTTGATGTTTACTCAAATCACTACTGTCTCAAGGATTCTAGGCTTGTGTTTGATGAAATGAAAGGGAAAGATCTTGTTATCTGGAATTCCATGTTTTCAGGTTATATTCAACAATCAGAGAACGAAGAAGCTCTCAATCTGTTTATGCAATTACAGTTATCAAGCGAAAAACCTGACGAATTTACTTTCGCTGACATGGTTACAGCATCTGGCAACCTAGCAAGTCTTCAGTTGGGTCAAGAGTTCCATTGCCAGCTTCTGAAAAGAGGCTTGGAATGTAATCCGTATATTACTAATGCTCTATTAGATATGTACGCCAAATGTGGGAGACCTGAAGATGCCCATAAGGCTTTTGATTCAGCAGCCTCAAGAGATTTGGTTTGTTGGAATTCTGTCATATTGTCTTATGCGAATCATGGAGAAGGCAAAAAAGCTCTTCAGATGCTTAAGAGAATGATGAGTGAGGGAATTGAGCCTAACTACATCACCTTTGTGGGAATTTTATCAGCGTGTAGTCATGCTGGTCTTGTAGAAGATGGTCTTAAGCAACTTAAATTAATGCTTCAATTTGGAATTGAACCAGAAACTGAACACTATGTTTGTATGGTATCACTTTTAGGACGTGCTGGGAGATTGAACGAAGCAAGGGAGTTAATTGAGAAAATGCCAACAAAACCAGCTGCTATAGTATGGAGGAGCTTGCTGAGTGGATGCGCAAAATCTGGTAACGTAGAGTTAGCTGAACATGCTGCTGAAATGGCTATTTTGTCTGCCCCAAATGATAGTGGATCATTTACTTTGCTCTCTAATATCTATGCATCGAAGGGTATGTGGAGTGAAGCAAAGAAGGTAAGAGAAAGAATGAAGTCTGAAGGTGTGGTGAAAGAACCTGGACGTAGTTGGATTGAGATTAATAACGAGGTTCATATCTTTTCATCCAAGGATAAATCTCACTGCAAGGCTAATCAGATTTATGAAGTATTAGACGATTTGCTTGTACAGATCAAAGGGGTAAGCTAACTATTATACAAGAATGAGTTTTATATTAAGTGATTGACTATGTTTGGTTAAAAACCAATGCAACTAGAGTCCAATGCAGCTAGAATTGTTCAGAATCCAAATCTGTGATCAGAAAGAGGTATCAAGCCTTATTTGATCACTGCGGAGAAAGTTATTCTCTATGTCAATATAGCTGCAGGAGATGAGGCTAATAAACAGCTCTTACAATCAGTCAATCACAAGGGGAACAATAAGACCAAACAGTGAAGCAGGGATCGAGAAGCCTAGAAAAAATGATACGGAAGGTATATGCAATGGTAGCCTCGAGAAGAAAGCTGAAAGATATCCTCTTTATCCCGGTTTGGTTCTCAGTTCTTCTTATCACCTAAACTGGGATGAGAATATTTGCGATGGGTACTTCGAATTCGAAGTTTCTCCAAGTTTAAATTTGAAGATTTATGAAATTTGTCCAACTAGTTTAATTTTAAAATAAACTTCAAATAATTTATATTATTTTGCACAATACTCTTTAATGTTATTCATAATATATTAAAATTACTAAAAATTTATAATATTTATATTATAACCAATATTAATTTATAAATTATTTTAATATAACATCAACAAACTAAATTTCATTAATTAAATATAAAATTTATTATTTAATCGATAAATATTGACAAGTCAAATCCACGGAAAATGTAAAAAAAATATAAATGTCTTCTTGAAAAAAATTAATATAAATATAAAAATATTTGAAGTCAAACATATAGAAAATATAAATTGATCTTTTAAATATTGAAAATACAACGATGTTGATCAAATGAAAACATCACACTATCATTAGTCTTTTACCATTAAAACACATGAAAAAAAAAAAAAAGAGATTCATCATTTACTCTATTGAGAGCTGCTATGTCATGTGTACATAGAAATTTTTCAAGACCTGATTGTAAGCAATAATCAATATTTGGGAAAATTAATAGCGATATTGAGAGAAAATATTGTTGTGAAAAAGTTTGTTATTTCACTTAGTGAAAAAGTTTGTTAGTTCACTTAATGAAAATATCTGTACAATTGTGTATATATATCTATACAAACTAAACCAGTTAAAATAAACTAAACCGGTTAACTCCAATAGTCCCCTTCAAGATGAGCTTGCATAAATGTTTAACATGCTCATCTTGGATCTGAGATGACAAAACTGTGAGGGAAACAAAGGTTTAGTAATAATATCTGCTACTTGATGATCAGTTCTCACATGAAGTAGTATAAGCAAACCTCTGTCCAAACGTTCTCTAACCGTGTGAGAATCCAATTAAGTGTGTTTCGTACGCTCATGGAACACCGGATTGTTTGCAATATGTATTGATGTGGTACTATCTGAATATGGAATTGGAACTGAGTTGGAAACGTGAAGATCTTGTAACAAAATCTGTAACCAGCTCAACTCACATGATGCAAGGGCCAATGCTCTATATTCTGCCTCAGCATAAGATCTAGAAATTGTAGGTTGTTTCTTGGATTTCCAAGATACAATAGAATCACCAAAAAACATGCTGAAACCCGTAGTGGATCGCCTGCAATCTTGACATGAAGCCCAGTCTGAATCTGCAAAGCCTTTAAGAGATAGATCAGAAGAAGCTGAGTAAAATAAACCCTGTCCAACTGTGTCTTTAAGACACTGCATAACCCGATATACACCATCAAGATGAGAAGTTCGTGGAGCAGAAGAATACTGACACGACTTGTTCACCGCAAATGTAATATCACGCCTAGTTATGGTCAAGTACATAAAGCTTACCCACAAATCTTCTATACATCTCCGGATCTGCAAGTAAATCTCCATTCTCTTTAGACATCTTCAAATTAGGAATCATAGGAACTACAGCCGGTTTACATCCCAACATTCCACTGCAATCCAATAACTCCAATGTATATTTTCTTTGACAAATGGAAATTCCAGTACTGTTTCTAGCTACTTCCAATCCCAAAAAATACTTCAGCTCACCAAGATCCCTGAGTTTGAACATCTGTTTCAAGTCTGCAGTCAATTTCACTGAAGCTTCTTCTGTTGCACTTGCAATGATTATATCATCCACATATACAAGTACAACAATAAAATCAGAACCTGAACCTTGAACAAACAATGTATGATCTCCTTTAGCCTGTTTGAAACCCAAACTCAATAAAGAAACAGAGAATTTCTTGAACCATTGTCTTGATGCTTGCTTAAGTCCATAAATGGATCTTTTGAGTTTGCAAGCACTGTTAAGTGGTAAAGAAATCCCTTTTCTCTCAACATAACCTTCTGGTAACTTCATATAAATCTCCTCCTCTAATTCACCATTCAAAAAGGCATTAGACACATCAAGCTGCTTGAGAAACCACTGCTTTACATTAGATACTTTGAGTAACATCTTGATTGTTGTCATTTTTGCTACTGGTGAAAAAGTCTCTGTGTAATCCAAACCCTCCTTTTGTGTAAATCCCTTAGCAACCAAGCGAGGTTTATACCTCTCAAGACTGCCACTAGAAAGAAACATCAACGTATAAATCCACTAACATCCCATAGTTTTCTTACCCTTAGGAGCAGTAACAATATCCCATGTATCAGTTGTTTCTAGAGCCTGAATTTATGCATCCATAGCTTCACCCCACTCTTTAGAATCCTGTGCCTCAGAGTAACAATTAGGATTAGGAATTTTGGTGATACTGTTTATAAACCCGAGATGTGATGGTGATAGTTGTGAATATGAAAGAAAATCAGAAATAGGATATATGCTATCATTCTGAACAGAATTACAGTGATAATCTGTGAGATAAATGGGTGATTTTCTATTTCGTGGTGGTAGTGTTTGAGGAATTTGTGATGGAAGTGTTTGGGAAGTTTGTGATGGAAGTGTTTGGGAATTTTGTGATGGAAAAGAATAATGTGATGTGGAAGTGGATGGAATATCATTTCCTGAAGGCACAGAATCCATTGGGGTAAAGAAATGTAGATTGTCTTCAGATTCTCCTGCTTTAGCCAATGGATAAAGTTCTTCATGAAAAACCACATTCCTGGAGATAAACACATTATTGCTTTCTAAATCCATCAATTTGTATCCCTTATATCCACTAGGATATCCTAAAAACACAAAAGCTTTTGACCGAGGTTGAAACTTATGTCTTTGCTTAGGAGAAGTAGTACTATAACATAAGCACCCAAAGGTTTTTAACTGATCATAAGTTGGTGATTTCCCTGTTAGAACCTCATAAGGTGTCTTGTTGTATAGAAGAGGTGAAGGAGTCCTATTAATCAAGAACACTGCATTCAAAACACAATCTCCCACAGATTCAATGGCATGTGTGAATGAAACATTAATGCTCGTGACACATTCAATATGTGTTGGTGCTTCCTCTCCACCACTGAGTTTTGCTCAGGACTTTCTGGACAAGAATGAAAAGCCACTATCCCTTTCTCCTGATAAAACTTTGTGAAATTTAGTTCAGGTGCACTGTCAGATCTTACTGATTTAACTCTCACATTAAACTGTGTCTCTACTTGCTGAATAAAAGCTGGAAACACTGTAATAACCTCAGATTTATGTCTAAGCAAATACACCCAAGTAACCCTGGAATGATCATCCACAATAGTTACCTCATAAGGTGTCTTGTTGTATAGAAGAGGTGAAGGAGTCCTATTAATCAAGAACACTGCATTCAAAACACAATCTCCCACAGATTCAATGGCATGTGTGAATGAAACATTAATGCTCGTGACACATTCAATATGTGTTGGTGCTTCCTCTCCACCACTGAGTTTTGCTCAGGACTTTCTGGACAAGAATGAAAAGCCACTATCCCTTTCTCCTGATAAAACTTTGTGAAATTTAGTTCAGGTGCACTGTCAGATCTTACTGATTTAACTCTCACATTAAACTGTGTCTCTACTTGCTGAATAAAAGCTGGAAACACTGTAATAACCTCAGATTTATGTCTAAGCAAATACACCCAAGTAACCCTGGAATGATCATCCACAATAGTTAAGAAATACTTGTATCCATTGATTGTTTCAACTGAGAAGGGTCCCCATATGTCAATGTGTAACAACTCAAAAATCTCATTACAAATGTTATTAGTAGAAGGAAATGACAACTTCTTCTGTTTTGCCAAATGACAAACATGACATTGAGTTGTGCCTTTATTCTTATATCTACTAATTCCTTGACAACTTCTTCTGTTTTGCCAAATGACAAACATGACATTGAGTTGTGCCTTTATTCTTATATCTACTAATTCCTAGAGACCTTGATATCACATCCAATTTCTGCATAGAAGGGTGCCCAAACCGCCTGTACCACATATCAATATCCACCATCACATTTATTGAACCTTTTGACTCCTCAGCATCAAGTATATAGAGATTAGCCATTCTTCTACCTTAACCAATCGTCAACTCCTTGGTAGAATCCTGAATAGTACAAGAAGAGGAATCAAAGACTACTCTGTATCCAAGATCATTTGTCAAAGAGCTGATACTAATCAGATTCAATCTAAACTCTGGTATGTATAACATATTTCTCAGCACAATATCATCATTCACTCTGATAGTGCCAATACCACTGATTCTTACTGCTGGGCCCGTAGGTAAACTAATTGTACTCACAACAGATGTATCCAATGATAAGAATAAGGTCTTATCATGAGATACATGATGAGTTGCACCAGAATCAATCACCCATCTTTTAGAGCAAACTATATCTTGAGCAACAATCAATATTCCAATAAAAGAGAATGTAGAGGGAGAGAAATTTATACAAGTGTTATCATTCTGAGAACTACTTGCAGTAACAGAAGCATTTCCTGTTGAGAGTTTAGAGCTGAACAAAGCAATAAACTGTTGAAGTTGTTCCTTGTTTAGATTTCCCACCATACTATCCAGAGAGTTTGAACCTGTTGTAGTATTAGCTATAACAGGAGCTGCCGACTTTTGTGTCTTCGCATTTGTCTTGAATTTTGAAGTATAACCAGGAGGAAAACCATGCTTCTTATAGCATCTTTCTACAATATGTCCAATCTTCTTGCAAAAAGAACAAATTGGTTTCCCTTTGTTTGGTCTATTCTGAACATAACAGATTTCTACATCATTCTGCACATTCTCAGACATTTGAGAAGCAGAAGGATTGCTCAAGCTCACAACATTATTCAGATTCCTCAAACTATGATCTTGATCTATAATAATGTAAACCTCATCGAGACTAGAAAGAACCTTCCTCAAAATGATTTGTCTTTGAACCATAACATAAGAATCATTCAGACCTACTAAAAATTTCACAATCTTGGCTTTCTCAGCCTTCTTTCTTATACTGTTAGCCTTAGCACAAACACACGGCTCTTCTGGTTCCTCTGCACCTTCCGAATTATCCCAGAGTGTCTTCAATTTTGTGTAGTAATCTGAAAGAGTCATTGTTCCTTGACGGAGTTCCTGAATCTTTTGAGTCAAACTGAAAGTTCTAGGAAGGTTAGTCATGTGAAATCTCGCATACAAATCTTGCCAGATACCTTTAGCATGATGATGCCTTAAGATACTCCTATAGATCTGAGCAGAAACAACATTTAAGATCCATGATTTCACCATGCTATTACACCTATACCAGAGTTCAAACTTACAATCGGATTCATCGGGTCGGGGCAAGGTTCCATCTATAAAACCTAACTTGTTGTTAGCATGTAAGCAATACACATAGCAGCTTTCCAGTCGTTGTAATTTGTTCCATCTAAACGAAGAGGAACTAATATCAAACCTGTATGGTCCGCGTTGTGCATATAGAACGGAGACAGAGTCAGATCTTCAACAACTGGTCGTAAATCATCTCGAGACCTCCCGATCGTCTTTGATCTTGCAATCGGTGATGCGATCTGAGAAGATTCATCCTCGCCAGTGTTTTTCAACTCTTTCCGATTCAAAGAACTTGCCGATGACCTCAATCTAGCTAATTTCCTCATCGTTTTTGCCATTTTCACCATGATTCTCCAACAATGAACACACAAGAATGAAGATCGAGCTCAAAATTGAAGAGATCAATAGTGATTTTGAAGAGAAAGCTCTGATACCATAATAGCGATATTGAGAGAAAATATTGTTGTGAAAAAGTTTGTTATTTCACTTAATGAAAGTATCTGTACAATTGGGTATATATATATATCTGTACAAACTAAACCAGCTAAAATAAACTAAATCGGTTAACTCCAATAAAAATTATGGGATAAAGAAAAAAAAAAAAAGTGAAAGTTGAGAAATTAGAAGTGAAAGATCTCTACAAAATATGGTGAATAATATAATATATGCTGCTAGAAATCTAGAAAGCTATCTATTTTATAATTTTTATTTTATATTTGTTTAATATAATATTAATGTTATGAAATTATTCTACTATTTTAAAAATACTTAAATATATTATAAACTAAAAAAACATTAAATTAAAAAAAGTATATTATTATTTGTAATAAATAGAAAATTTAAAGGACCAAAAAATAAAGACTTCAAAATTTAAAGTTAACTTCAAATTTCGAAGTTGCTGTTTGGAGAGAAAAAACCTCAAATTTGAAGATTTTAATTTGCTGTTAGAGATGTTCTGGGAGAGAGATTATAAGATTGAGTATTCGCGTTATTTGGAATGGATCAGATAATTTGGTAATTAGAAATTCGGGATAGTATTATGTAGTTTAAACCAAGATATTAATATTGATACCACTTGTTTCCAATTCAATACTTGAACAATTTTAAAAATCAAATTTTTAAAACACGATGTTAACTTGATTAATAAGAAGTTAATCATGCCCGATGCATTTTATATCCTCATTAACTAGTCCAAATTGGTCGCATAAAGTAAGACATGATCCTTCAACCTCACGCACGAATTGGAAGACGCACAACCGCTATGCAACGAAATCTTCATGTAACATCATCATTTAAACAAAAATTATACTCCCCTCTATTTCAAATTATATAGGGTTTTAGGGTTTTTTACTTGTTTCACTTTGTATGGGATTTTCAATTTCCAATGTAACTTTTTTAATGAAATTGTATTTTATTTTTACTTTTATTTTATAATCTTATTTTATGATTGGTTGAATAGTTTCGATTTATGTGTTTGATTATTCAAAACATATACTTATAGCATGATTGGAGTAGTGGTTTAATCCACGTTAGGTTATACCTCTCTCGTTTAACGCCAATCATAATGTTTTTATCAAAAGTTCACACGTGTAATCTTTTCCAATAACTGCTAGATAACTGCTATATACCATCTGCGTACACCTCTCCAATTTGGAGAGTTTAGGATGTTAACCTTTTTTTTTTCAAAAAGAAGGTAATACATATTTATCTTACTTTTGGATAGGGGTGTCAAAATGGGTAACCAAATCCAAACCAACTCATACCCATTTAGATTTGATATTTAAGGGATAATGAGTCAACCCAACTCATCTAGCTAATGGGTTGAGTTAACCCATAACTCATTTAAATTAATGGGTTAATGGGTCAAATGAGTTGACCCATTATATAATTTCATTAATAAAAAATAATTATAATTAATTATTAAATTAGTTATAACATGATGATAACCATATCAATATTATTATTATTATTATTATAACAATCATCACTATCACTTACGATATTAATTGTAGGAAAATTGAGTCATTTTTTGGCGAAAAAATAGATTCGTCTTTTTTTGTTAGGAAAATGTAAATTCGTGTTTTGGCGGGAAATTGAGATTTCATGTTTTTGCCGAAAAACTACGGTTTCGTGTTTTTGGCGGGAAAATACGAATTCATGTTTTTTGACGGAAAATGTTGATTCACGTATTGATGGAAAGATGCGGACTCGTGTTTTTGGCAGAAAACTGCAGATTCGTGTTTTTAGCGGAGAACTGCGATTTCATGTTTTTGGTGAAAAGTGCGGATTCATATTTTTTGGCTGAAAACTATAGTTTTGTGTTTTTAACTGAAAAAAGCGAATTCGTGTTTTTGGCGAGAAAAAGAAGATTTGTGTTTTGCCGTGAAACTAGGGAATCGTGTTTTTGGCGGGAAACTGTAGATTCGTGTTTTTTGGCGGGAAACTGGTGATTCGAAGTTTTGGAGGGAAAATACAGATTTTGTGAGAAACTATGGTTTCGTGTTTTTGGCGGAAAAATATGGTTTCATATTTTTGGCGGGAAATACGGAATATGTATTCGTATTTTTTGCTGCAAATTGCGGAATAAGTATTCGTATTTTTTGCGGGAAAATATCAATTATATATTTGGGGGAAAATTATGGTATGATGATGATAGCAATGACTATGATATGATGATGTTGGATAATGATTATGGATGATGATGATAAATTAGTGATAATGGGTTGATATTGGTAACCCATAAACTCATTTCTACCAAACTCATTACCCATTTAGACTTATTATCCATTAAACCCATTAACCCATTATAACCCAAAACTTTAAACCCATTGAGTTGGATTGGGCTGACCCATAAACTTTTACCCGTTTTGACATCCCTACTTCTGGGTTATGTTCTTTTTATTTTACACAAGTGGATTTGATTAAATATCGATACATTTTAAATTTTGTTTGTTAATTATTATTTAGTAATGCAATTTTTTTTTGTCTACCATTATTATGAGCTAATATCCAAATAATAAGTTAGAAACTAATGTAAATAAAGAGTATTTATATAAATCGGTTGGAATATAGATTTAAATATTAGGATATAGGAAAAATATAAACATCAGATATTTATATAAATTGATTCCGATTGAGTTAAAATTAAGATCGGGCATTAGAATTTAAATATTATATTTCATGTATTTTGGTTAATCGTTTTGTTTTTGTTTTGTTTTTAAATACACCGTTTAAATATTATTTGGGTATATTTTTAGTATTTTTTTAAAAAATGTGTATTTTTTAATTTAGCGGTATTTATTGGGGTATTTATTGGGATATTTTTCCATTAACGCTCTTTGCTACTGCTCTTCGCTACCGCTCTTCGCTACTGCTTCCGCTGTTGTCAGCTACTGCTCTTGTAACGCCCCGCTTCGTACCTGGAAGACCATCGAGCGTCACAACGGGGAAGGTTCGTCACTGCTCACCTTCGTCCTCGTCCCGTAACAGAGAAGTTCGACGCGCAGTTGGTTCGTCTGCCGGCGTGGACCAGTACCATTTCCAGACAATAGGCATAACATACAACAAAACATAAAACGAGCCACACAGGCCGATAAAAATGTTTAGACAACAACAACAGCGATAAAAGCACACAAAACGTACAAAACCTTTCGAGTTCGAAATACTGTAACAACAACAATAAAACCCAGCAACGAAAAACATTAGGCGTTTTTAAAAGTCTTTAAAGATCCTTACAACAAAAACACCGGATACAACCTACAGCTGGGTCGACCGTCCTCCTTTCCTCTTACACTTGCACTTAACCTGCAAGGATGAGCTCGGGTAAGCATGAAGCTGAGTGAGTAAACACTACCCGCTCCAGATAACTATGATCCCGACTCAACCTAGAAGATCCACACGTGAGGTCTAATGCAAGAACCAATAATCACACAAGAACATGATATCCTGCATTAAAACTCCCGTGTACATATCTAGACCTCACCAAAGACCTTACCTAAAAACAACACAACTACAACAACACATTCACAAACCAACATCAAGCACACATGGGCAATGCCCAACACAAACAATCCCTATCCACGCCACCATCTAGCCTTAACACTAGACCCCCGCTACACCACAACTCTACCTACCCCCAATGGGTCTTACCCGGCACAATAGAGCCGACACTACTGCGCAACACACAGTCCACGCAGTAGTCCCAACAATATTGCCTGGAGGAAGCCCTACCTCTAGTTCCACCCCTGACTCTGGGCCCTACCTCTAGTTCCACCCCTGACTCTGGGAACTAACTCTCTCTCGCGAGTCCCATTCCGTCAGTTCGAGCGGTTCCCACACTCCCGGACAACCCGCTCCGGAGCGATCCCCTTCTAGCCGGGACGATCCTCCTCATACGATGATAGAGAAGTCCCCTCGCGAAGGGGAGCCACGAGATTGCTCCCCGCGAGTGCCTCTGCGATTGGCCTCCACCATCTCCGTGGATCTCTTCCAGCTGCTCTGCTGCACCACCAGTAACCGCACACCTCCTGTGTAAGTTACTCCCCTTCACACTTCAAACTCGTAACCTCGTGCGCCACCACAACCCACCTAGCCTTACTCCGCTAGATAAGTATCCCAACATACAACCCTTCTATCCACAGAAGCTAACCCTTACCCCAGCACAGCGATACTGCACACAATTACAATCAAAACTTCTTAGACTTACACCGCTAGGATCTACACACTGCTACCACACTCGGGAGCCACAACAAGCAATGACACACACACACACACACATAAAACACACAATACAAGGGTTAGAAATAACTTACCTTCTTCGAATTCCCTGGCCACACAATCAAGGCTTGAAGCCTACACACACAGTCAAACAATCATGCCAAGTACACATAAATATGCGACAACACCAACACATGCTCAACACGCAACATATGCACTACACGCTTTAGGGCTTCTAATAGACAGGTAATTTTGATTACCTGCTATCGGTTCCCTAATGACTCCCGACCCTTTCACAAAACCTACACTGCAATCAAATGGCACTACGAGCATGCATATACACTACAATATGCAACTAAACAACAATGCATCTCCGAAATAAACTCGAATACCGACCTCGAGCTCCAACCACGCTTGCACCAAGTTTACTCCCCGATTACCGTTGAAGTCTCTGAACCACCACAGCGTTACACAGCCCTAAGAATCCGCCTGAACTGTCACTGGAACCTCGCTGGACCACCACCCGACGTTGTGACTTCGCCGGATCCGCCGCCGGAGATCGCCGGAAAATCACCACCGCGATCCTCCTCTCTTCTTCCTCTTTTATTCTCCTCTCTTCCTCCTCTACGTCGTCTTCTCCTTCCTCTTCCTCTCTTTCTCTCTCTGTGGGTTCCTCCTCACCCGCGACACCTCCCTTCTCTTTCTCCTTTTTTTCTTCTTCCTTCTTTCACCGCCGAATTCACAAATATGCATCACGAACCACCGTCACCTTCTTCTCCTCAATTCTACGTTTCAGCCGCTCTCTCAGACAATCAACTTCGATGCATGTAACAAGGAAGAAAAGAGCTTCAAATTGGTGCAATAGCCTCCCGTTGCTGTTGAGTTTGCCGGAAACCGCCGATCTTCGCCGTTGCACTGCCGCGTCGCCACCGCTGGCGCCGGACCACCGTCGCCTCCATCGGAGAAGAAGAGAGAAGTTGGAGAGTGAGAGTGAATAGAGAGATAAACCAAATGAGAGTTATGGAATTTTGAGGTGTTTCTGGGTTTCTATACTTGGTTCTCCTGCGCGCGTGTAGCTTTAATTCGAACTTCCCCCGCGCTTTCTGCTCTGCAACCGAGGCCCTAAAACTCTTTTGTAATTGTTCTGGTCTTTATCGGGACAACTGGGACTTGTTGATTTCCTTTCCTTGAGATTCTACTGCTTTACGGGACTTCTGTAACTGCTTCTGTAGACCTATTTTGCCTCCCCGACACTTCCAAATACCGGTAAAAGGCTTCTCCTGTAACACGGGGTGTTACATTCTCCCCTTCTTATAGGAATTCGTCCACGAATTCCCATATCCCATTTCATTCTTTCCATAGGGCACCCATAACCTCGACAGTTCTACTCTGTCTGGTCATACTCTTCGAACCTCAGTTAACCACCCAATCTTGCATACACTCACTGCTCCCCTTCTTTGGTCAATGCCAATCTCCAGCTACTTGTTCTGCTATCATATGACTCAACTTCCACTGTTCTCCACCTCCTTCGCATATCATTCATACTGATGTTCTTCTTCATCTATTTCCTTTGACCAACTTCATCTTCTTCTGCTTTCCTTCTTCTTCATCTATTTCCTTTGACCAACTTCATCTTCTTCTGCTTTCCTGATGGCTGCTCTTCGAGATGTCGTGTCTCCCTTTACGAATCTCTTCTCTAGAGGTTGGTATTTCCCCCATACGTTCTTCGTTTCTTCTTCTTAACTTCGCCTATTCCTAACATGAGTCTCACTCCGATCCTTCCCTTTGGTCTCTAGTACTTCCTTGTCACCTAGGTTTCTTTCATTCTTTACGTATCCATCAAGATCCTTTTTTCTTCCATTCTGGCCCTCCCCTTGGTATCGAGAACTTCAAACCTTCTCTGCCTGAATCCTCGACTCACCACAGGTGGCACCTTTCCCGCCTTTCTTTTCGCTCCCTAACTATCACCCCACCTGGTAACTTCTGCTGGCAGTCTCCCCTTCTTATGAGTCCACTTCCATCCACAGGCTCGCTGTCTCTGTAACACCTGAGACTTTCAGTGAATTTGTTATCGACAAAATTTCTCGACGATAAGGACGCGCGGTACGTATATTAT
>CM071721.1:2206930-2217318 GCA_036630335.1 Physaria fendleri | reverse complement strand
GTCTTTGCCAGAAGAATCAATGGTGTGTCTTTGTTGTTTTGATTCATCATTTGTTGATTGGTAAAGAAGATTATGATATAGCAAAGGTGAGGATGAAAAGAAGTGAGAAAACGTTTCATGGTTCAAAATAAAGAGTAGTTAACTCTTGTTTCTTTGGTTTGATGGAGAGATTGGGAGTACTCAATAAATCTTGCATTCCTGAGTGTTTCCCCTTAATTTCATTTCATTTCATTTGGGCTTTGGATCAGTTGGATGGGTTATCATGTCATTTGGGCTTTGGATCCGACTCGCACTCAAAATTTTTTTCTGCTTCAGCCCAAAAAAAAAAGGCCATAAAGTGTATGAATAACCAATATCCTTAAAGCCGGGTTGGTTGATAATTAAAAGAAATAAAATAAATCGGGAAACGGCACCGTATGAGGGTTGATGAACAGAAGACACGTAGGCTAGCGGGATGGCGCAAATTAGGAAGGACAGATTCTGTCTTTGCCAGAAGAATCAATGGTGTGTCTTTGTTGTTTTGATTCATCATTTGTTGATTGGTAAAGAGATTATGATATAGCAAAGGTGAGGATGAAAAGAAGTGAGAAAACGTTTCATGGTTCAAAATAAAGAGTAGTTAACTCTTGTTTCTTTGGTTTGATAGAGATTGGGAGTAGTCTGTCTGTCTGTATGTCTACTCAATAAATCTTGCATTCCTGTTTCCCCTTAATTTCATTTCATTTCATTTGGGCTTTGGATCAGTTGGATGGGTTATCATTTCATTTGGGCTTTGGATCCGACTCGCACTAAAATTTTTTTCTGCTTCAGCCCAAAAAAAAAGGCCATAAAGTGTATGAATAACCAATATCCTTAAAGCCGGGTTGGTTGATAATTAAAAGAAATAAAATGAACCGGGAAACGGCACCGTATGAGGGGTTGATGAACAGAAGACACGTAGGCTAGCGGGATGGCGCAAGGAAGGACAGATTCTTCATCCGTCAAGACACGTAGGCTAGCGGGATGGCGCAAGGAAGGACAGATTCTTCATCCGTCGCTCGCTCGCTCGCTCGCTCGTCTCTTTTTATATTATCTCTCTCTCTCACACAGCACCCCCTTCTCTCCCACTCGTTTCGACTCGACTCGATTCGATTAGGGTTTTTTTTTTTTTCTCTAATCAAACTCTCTCTTTCATCTTCGTCTCTGCATCAATTAAGATCCCCCTACTCCTCCAAGATCTCTTCCATCAATTGTTTATCAATATCTCCAAATCTACTCCTCCAAGATCTCTTCCATCAATTGTTTATCAATATCTCCAAATTTCTGCGTTCTTTAGGGTTTCAATTCGATCTTTCTTGGATCAAGCAGCAGAATCTTTAGTGGGATGCGACCGTGTTTCCGATCAGAATCCTTCTGATCGACCATATCCCTACCTCGGGGGTTTCTTCCTTTGTATGGAAACTCGTAGCCGCAAGCGGGCGGAGGCGACCTCAACTGCCCCTTCTTCTTCTTCCTCTTCACCTCCCTCTGGTCCCACCACCCGCAGCAAACGCGCTCGTCTTTCTTCTTCCTCTTCCTCACTTGCCCCCCCTCCTCCCTCCTCCACCTCCTCCTCCACCCCCACTACCCGCTCTCGTTCTTCTCGCTCCGCCTCCCTCGCTCCGCCTCCCCTCCTCCACCCCCACTACCCGCTCTCGTTCTTCTCGCTCCGCCTCCGCTTCTGCTCCTGCTCCCATGGACACCCCCTCCGACTCCTCTGGATTTCGCCGTGGTAACAGGGGTAACGATAACTCTCACTCTGACAAGGGAAAAGAGAAGGAACACGACCTTACCCTTAGGGACAGAGACACCCCCACCCAACAACTCAACTTGGATGCTGCAGTTGCTAGGAGCGATGACGACAATGACAGTGAGGATGGCAACGGCGGATTTATGCATCCCAACATGAGCTCCGCCAGCAGTGCTTTACAAGGCTTGCTTAGAAAGCTTGGTGCTGGTTTGGATGACTTGCTTCCTTCTTCTGGTATTGGCTCTGCTTCTTCTTCCCACCTTAATGGCCGGATGAAGAAGATACTCTCTGGCTTGCGCTCTCAAGGAGAAGAGGGAAAGCAGGTCGAGGCTTTAACCCAGCTTTGCGAGATGTTATCCATTGGGACCGAAGACTCCTTAAGCACCTTCTCTGTTGATTCCTTCGTCCCTGTTCTTGTTGGTCTTCTCAACCACGAAAGCAATCCCGACATCATGCTTCTTGCAGCCAGGGCTATTACCCATCTATGTGATGTCTTACCCTCTTCTTGTGCTGCTGTTGTACATTACGGGACTGTTTCATGCTTTGTCTCCAGATTGCTGACCTAGAATACATGGACTTAGCCGAGCAGGTTGGCTTTCTTTTCCATATTCTTTTCTTTCTTTTTTTTTCTTTTAAGTTTTAGTCGGAAATCTCGATTATTCCATCACACATTCATTTTTTTTAAAAAAAATTTTCTCAAAAAGATCAAACTTATAATCTGATTCGTATTCTGAAAATTTGTTTTACAACAGTCTCTGCAAGCTCTCAAAAAAATATCTCAGGAGCACCCAACTGCCTGTTTGCGAGCTGGTGCTCTTATGGCTGTGCTCTCGTATCTGGATTTCTTCTCCACTGGAGTTCAGGTGGGTAAATTTGTAACTTCTCTTTTTTTTATTCTTAGATTCATGTGCATCTAATGCAAATGTTGCTTGGCTTCTTGTAGCGTGTAGCACTTTCTACTGCTGCAAATATGTGCAAGAAACTACCTTCTGATGCATCTGATTATGTTATGGAAGCTGTACCACTACTGACTAACCTACTCCAATATCATGATTCGAAGGTACTTGACCTACTTTTTTGTTAACATTTTGTACTATCTGGTTCTGCTCTTGCCCCAGTTTCCTCCATCATCTGTTCGTATGATATCAGGTTTTGGAATATGCTTCTATATGTCTTACTCGGATTGCTGAAGCATTTGCACCGTATCCTGAAAAATTAGATGCATTATGCAACCATGGCCTGGTAACTCAAGCTGTGTCTCTTATTTCCACGAGCAATNNNTGCACAGGGGTTAATCCGCTTACTTTCTACGTGTGCAAGCGGGTCACCTCTTGGATTCAGGACATTACTTCTGCTCGGAATTAGCAGCATTCTTAAGGATATTTTGCTAGGTTCTGGTGTCTCTGCAAATGCATCTGTATCTCCAGCACTGAGCAGGCCTGCCGATCAGGTACTGATGTTAATACCATTTTTTTTCTGTCAATGCCTCATTGCCTTTATATGAATGGTATACAATGAAATAGGTGGATAAAAACCTTCAAATCTATCACTTTGATTTAGGATACATTCATTTTAGTTTTCTAGTTCTTTGTATTACTTCAAATCTATCACTTTGATTTAGGATACATTCATTTTAGTTTTCTAGTTCTTTGTATTATAATATTTTACTTGGGTGTTTTTATAGTGGACTGATTATATAGTTCACGTACAGGCCTTACAGAATTTACGTATGTTGGAGCAGATAGCTCAATACTCTTATGCTTTTGAGCAGATACTCAATACTCTTATGCTTTTGTTATGCTCTTATGTTAGATATGGAATAGAGAGAAGTGCTTCATCAATGTCTTTTTAAGTGTTCTTTTTTGGATTTATCTCAGTCTCTAATTTTTGCTGCATATCTTAGATTTTTGAGATAGTCAACCTAGCGAATGAGCTCCTCCCTCCACTGCCTGAAGGAGTTATCTCTCTTCCTACTGGCACAAACTCTGCTGTGAAAGGTCCATGCCAAAAGAATTCTTCTTCGAGCACTTCAGGAAAACAAGAAGATGCCCTAAATATATCTCCTGGAGAAAAATTACTTGGTGAGCAACCTGAGCTTCTGCAGCAATTTGGCTTGGATCTTCTTCCAGTTTTAGTGCAGGTAATATTCCACTACATTTGCTACAAACTGTGCATATTACCTGCCTTTTTTTTCTTTTGAACTATTCTTGTTTTCTTTTTGAACAGATCTATGGTTCTAGTGTCAATGGTACGATTCGCTATAAATGTCTCTCAGTTATTGGGAAGTTGATGTATTTCAGCACTTCAGAAATGATTAAAACTCTAATTGGTGACACGAATATTTCAAGGTATGCTGTTTATGATATACATTATTTTTTACGTTACAATGTGTCCAACTTCTTACATTTTGTCCTATGTAGTTTCTTGGCTGGTGTGTTGGCATGGAAAGATCCACAGGTCTTGGTTCCTGCTCTACAAGTTGCAGAAATTTTGATGGAAAAGCTTCCTCAAACATTCTCGAAAGTGTTTGTGAGGGAAGGGTTGGTCCATGCTGTAGATCAGCTTGTATTGGTTGGTAAGTCTTCTCATGCGTCTCCTATTGATAAGGAGAATGATTGTATTCCTGGATCGGCACGATCTAGGCGTTATAGACGGCGAAGTAGTAATGCCAATTCTGATGGAATCCAGTCAGAAGAGCGTAAGAATTCTGCCTCTGTTAACATAGGTGCAAACCCTAATTCCCTGGATACTCCTACAGCAAACTTCATGCTAAGGGAAACAGTTAGTTCATGTGCCAAAGCATTTAGAGACAAATACTTCCCTTCTGATGGTGGTGATCTCGATATTGGAGTTACAGATGATCTCTTGCATCTGAAGAATCTTTGCATGAAGCTAACTGCTGGTTTAGAGGATCATAAGGTCAAAGGAAAGGGAAAATCTAAGGCCTCTGGGCCATGTCTTAGCGAGTTCTCTACCGGCAAGGAAGAATACTTGATTGGTGTCATTTCGGAGATACTTAGCGAGCTAAGCAAAGGGGATGGTGTCTCAACCTTTGAGTTTATTGGTAGTGGTGTGGTTGCAGCATTGCTAAACTATTTTTCTTGTGGGTACTTTTCCAAAGAGAAGATCTCCGAACTTAATTTGCCCAAACTTCGTCAAGAGGGGCTCAAAAGATTCAAAGCTTTTCTAGAAGTTGCACTTCCTTCTGATGGTAATGAGGGAAAGGTCCCTCCTATGACAGTTTTGATTCAGAAGCTTCAGAATGCTTTATCGTCACTGGAACGTTTTCCCGTTGTGCTTAGCCATCCCTCAAGGTCATTTAGTGGAAGTGCTCGTCTCTCCTCTGGTTTGAGTGCTTTGGCACATCCTTTAAAGTTGCGATTATGCCGTGCACCTGGAGAGAAGACACTACGTGATTACTCCTCCAATATTGTACTTATAGATCCATTGGCAAGCTTAGCCGCAGTGGAGGAATTTCTTTGGCCACGGGTTCAACGCAGTGAATCTGGTCTAAAGCCAGCAGCGCCTGCTGGAAATAAAGAGGCCACGGGTTCAACGCAGTGAATCTGGTCTAAAGCCAGCAGCGCCTGCTGGAAATAAAGATCCAGGTATGTTAGCTAGCGGTGCTGGTGTTTCATCACCATCTTCGTCAACTCCAGCTTCCACCACTCGTCGTCATTCTTCTAGATCTAGATCGGCAATTAACATAGGTGATACCTCAAAGAAAGAACCTGTGCTTGAGAAAGGTACCAGCTCATCCAAAGGAAAAGGTAAAGGTGTTATGAAGCCGGTTCAGGTTGATAAGGGGCCTCAAACAAGGAGCGGTGCTCAAAAGAGAGCTGTCTTTGACAAAGATACTCAAATAAAACCAGCTACTGGAGACTCCAGCTCTGAGGCATGTTATAATGCAAATTTTTTGATTTCATGGTTGTTTAATATCCTTACATCGTGATTTGGTGGCTGGATCTGCTTATTCAACCCTTCTGTACTTGTTGTATGCCTTGCAGGATGAGGAATTGGATATATCCCCTGTCGCAATTGATGATGCCTTGGTGATTGAAGAGGATGACATTTCTGATGATGAAGATGATGATAATGAAGATGTAAGTGCATCCTTTTTACATAGCTTATATGTGGTTGTGAATTTTGTTCATAACTTCACAATCGTATATACATTCATTTCCAGGTTTTGGATGACAGTCTTCCCATGTGCACACCTGACAAAGTGCATGATGTGAAATTGGCAGACTCAGTGGATGATGATGGTACGGGCCTGGCAACTAGTGGGCGACAGATCAATCCTGTTTCTGGAGGCACTAGTGGAGCTGCAGCAGCAAGGGGATCTGATTCTATGGATGCTGGCAATTCTTATGGTTCTAGGGGTGCACTCTCCTTTGCGGCTGCGGCGATGGCTGGGATGGGAGCTACCAGTGGTAAAGGTATCAGGGGAAGTAAGGACCTGCATGGGCGTACCCTATACCGAAGTTCAGATGAACCTTCTAAGTTGATATTTACTACTGGAGGAAAACAACTTAGTAGGCATTTGACAATTTATCAGGCTGTACAGCGACAACTTATGCTTAATGAAGATGATGATGACAGGTTTGGTGGGAGTGATTTAATCTCAAGTGATGGAAGCAGGTTCAGTGATATTTACACCATCATGTACCAGAGGCCAGACAGCCAAGTGAATAGGTTGTCTGTTGGTGGAGCAAGTTCAACCACACCATCAAAATCCACCAAATCTGCTTCTACAAATCCCTGCGTAGAATCTCAGTCATATAAAGCATCTCTTTTGGATAGTATCTTACAAGGGGAGCTTCCGTGCGACCTTGAAAAGTCAAACTCTACATATAATGTTCTGGCCCTGTTGCGTGTATTAGAGGGTTTGAATCAGCTTTGCCCTCGTTTAAGAGCCCAAACTCTTACTGATCGTTTTGCAGAGGGTAAAATTACAAGTCTAGATGATTTGAGTACACCTGCTGTTAAGGTTCCCCCTGAAGAATTCATCAATAGCAAACTTACTCCTAAATTAGCTCGACAAATCCAGGATGCGCTTGCTTTGTGCAGTGGAAGTCTTCCCTCGTGGTGCTACCAGTTAACTAGAGCATGCCCGTTTTTGTTTCCGTTTCAAACCCGGAGACAGTATTTCTACTCAACTGCTTTTGGGCTGTCTCGTGCATTGAATCGTTTGCAGCAGCAGCAAAGTGCTGACGGCAGTGGGTCTACAAATGAGCGAGAGATGAGAATAGGAAGATTGCAGCGCCAGAAAGTCCGTGTCTCCCGAAATAGGATATTAGATTCTGCTGCGAAAGTCATGGAGATGTATTCTAGCCAAAAAGCTGTGCTTGAAGTAGAATATTTTGGTGAAGTTGGTACTGGTCTAGGCCCTACACTTGAATTTTACACACTTCTAAGCCATGATCTGCAAAAGATTTCCTTAGGGATGTGGAGATCAAATTCGTGTGGCAATTTATCTATGCAAATTGATAGTAATGAGATTGAAGATATGAAGTCATCTGCAGCTGGGGACAGAGATACAGTTCAAGCACCACTTGGGCTGTTTCCTCGACCATGGCCCTCAACAGCTGACGTATCTGAAGGTGGTCAGTTTCATAAAGTCATTGAATATTTTCGTCTTTTAGGGCGTGTTATGGCCAAAGCACTTCAAGATGGACGGCTGTTAGATGTCCCATTGAGTACAGCGTTTTATAAGCTTATTCTTGGTCAAGTGAGTCTTTCTATGTGTTTTGTTTAATGTTCTTGTTGGCCGTAAGCACTACCTCGAGGTAGTAGGTGGTGACACTAGCAGAGAGATTTCTGATTTATGTTTACGTGGATCCCATATAGAAGATCTCTGCTTGGATTTCACACTGCCGGGCTATCCTGAGTACAAGCTGAGACCAGGAGATGAAATTGTACTGTCTTCGCTTACACCTCCTACCTGACTATTTTTTTTTTAGTTCTTGTCATGTTTGCTGATGACGTGCTGCTGCTCTGTTACAGGTTGATATTACTAGTCTCGAAGAGTATATATCCCTTGTCGTTGATGCTACTGTCAAGAGTGGAGTAGCCCGGCAGATCGAAGCCTTCAGATCTGGATTCAATCAGGTCAGCTCGTAGAATCTCTGCTTTGTCTCTTGCCTAAACATAATATCGAAAAGTTGATGTGATTATAGGCTTCCTGTTGTCTTTGTTTTGGTCTGACCTGAAACTTTTACCTGTATTCGTTTGCTCGTTAATTTTTAAGTTTCTGCTCATAATTATCAGGTGTTTGACATAGCATCTCTACAAATATTCACACCTTCCGAGCTGGACTATTTGCTGTGTGGTCGTAGAGAGTTGTGGGTGGGAAAGTTGCGTTACCGCTCTTTATCTGTACAGTACATCAGAAGACTGATTTTTGGGTTATTTAAAATATGACAAAGCCAAAGGTGATACCCAAAAACCTAGGTGACTACTGTTCTTGAGACCTACCTCTAATGTTCTACCTCAAAAATGGTTTTGTTGCGACTTTTGATGTAACCTTTTGTTTTGTTTTGTTATTGTTATCGACTTTTGAAGGCTCTCTGCAGAAGGTGACGTCATTATTGTGTAGAGAAAGAAAGAAAAGGTAATAAATAATACCCAAACACTCTTCTTATCTTACCTTCGTTTTCGCGGTAATAAATAATACCCAAACACTCTTCTTATCTTACCTTCGTTTTCGCATATTATAGAATTTATGTAAAAAGATCGATCACTTCATTTGGTCGGTCTAAACTATGTTCGATTCCGTATCATCAGCAAAACTCTCTACTAGAATATGCTGTCATACTTTTGAGTTATTATAAAATTAATTTTAGGTTCAATTATAAAAGTTCCTCCTCCAGTTCCTCCATCTTTATTTATATCCCATTTTTTTGTTTAATTAGAATTATTGAAAAAACCTTTTTACCCAAAGTTCAGTTTTGGTAGCTCGAACCAAACCCAATTTTTCAGGATTATATTTGTGCCTCTAAAATATTGACAGTTTCTGATAATCTTGTTGGACTTGTACATGTTTTATAAAAAGATTTCAAATTTTTTGCTTAATTAAAGTTTACTAATAGGTTTGCTACTTGTACATGTTTTATAAAAAGATTTCAAATTTTTTGCTTAATTAAAGTTTACTAATAGGTTTGCTGCGAGCTGAAATTTTAAGAGCTGCTTCCTCTATTATTGGCACTACCAAAGAAAATAAAAGGGGTATACATAACTACAAAGAGTCGATGAGGAGAAAGGGCCAAATTTAGTGGTACATACATTACTATTAAATTAAATAATGTTAGGTAAAGTGACATGTCTGGCTTTATCCCGATCACTGTCAGCTCCCATTTTTTTTTTCCTCAGGCTCTTGGACCACCACTTTTATGGGCATTAAACGTTTGATGCATAATGTGTCTCTAGGGGAAATTCAACTTGGACCACCACTTTTATGGGCATTAAACGTTTGATGCATAATGTGTCTCTAGGGGAAATTCAAAAATTCATGCACAGTTCCGCATATATTATTCCTAATTTCCTATACTCTACATCGGTTTTCCATTATATTCACAATAACTAGAACCCTGATTATAATTAACTTGGAGTAACTAAGAAAAAAAATATTGATAAGAACTGTTTTTTCATTCAGTTATATATATCAAAAATGTGTAGAGCTACTACTCACATAGTCTATAAAATGTATTATTAAAAAAAAGAAAAAAGGTCGGAAGATATGATGTTATGGTTAAGACCAGAAGAGGTAGAATAGCTGTGGAGCCGTTCATGAACTTTTTTTTTTGGTCATGGAGCCGTTCATGAACTTACAAAATATATAGATCAACATAGCCATTTCCATTTGTATTATATATAAGGTAACGGCTCGCCGCTAAACCATATAATCTTATTATATAAAATTGGATTTCAAACACGATACTCAACGAGATCGCGACAAGTGTCATTTTAAGTTAATCTCGACCGTTGATTTCACTTGTACATGTTTTATAAAAAGATTTCAAATTTTTTGCTTAATTAAAGTTTACTAATAGGTTTGCTACGAGCTGAAATTTTAAGAGCTGCTTCCTCTATTATTGGCACAACCAAAGAAAATAAAAGGGGTATACATAACTACAAAGGAGTCGATGAGGAGAAAGGGCCAAATTTAGTGGTACATACATTACTATTAAATTAAAAAATGTTAGGTAAAGTGACATGTCTGGCTTTATCCCGATCACTGTCAGCTCCCAATTTTTTTTTCCTCAGGCTCTTGGACCACCACTTTTATGGGCATTAAACGTTTGATGCATAATGTGTCTCTAGGGGAAATTCAATAATTCATGCATAGTTCCGCATATATTATTCCTATACTCTACATGTCTTTTCTATTATGTTCACAATAACTAAAACCTTGATTATAATTAACTTGGAGTAACTAAGAAAAAACAACTGTTTTTTCATTCAGTTATATATATCAAAAATGTGTAGAGCTACAACTCACATAGTCTATAAAATGTATTACAAAAAAAGAAAAAAGGTCGGAAGATATGGTGTTATGGTTAAGACCAGAAGAGGTAGACTAGTGGAGCCGTTCATGAACTTACAAAATATATAAATCATT